>JBCFYV010000012.1:38541485-38808985 GCA_039000515.1 Timema cristinae
TGAGATAATTGAATTAATAAGTAGCGCTTCAGTCTAGAAAACTGAGATAGAAGTATGGAGGGCTTCATTATCCTATTACTCAAGTTAAACTCTACCAATAGGATAATGAATAATTCCCAAAAACATTTATTTCTGGAAAATTGTGTAAATCCTATAGATGTTTAAAAACTGTAAACACCGTATTAAATAACAGATACCCACTTCAGTGGCTGATTGGTCTAAGATGTAACTACAGTGTTAAATTGGCCTGCTGATAGCGGAGCACTTGGGGTGCGAATCCTGGTCGGGTGTACTGAGGGTAGTTAAATTATTTCCCCATCTCCTTACAAAAAAATACTGGTGTATAACCAAATGCTTCTTTCCTCATTACTACCCAATTAGATTATCATATAGGCGTATAACATGAACAGGTAGTATGACGTGGTGATATCTGTAGTAAAAATAAGATATCTTTATAGTCAAAATTGTTCTAGTCTTTGAAATGAAACTGCATTTAAAATATTTTATTGCCTCTTTAGCCTTTAAATTTTAAAAATTAACCAAAGCACAGTGGCCAAATTTGGCACATTAAATTTTAGCTATTTTTTATTTTACCTGATTACTAATAAATTCAAATAAATGGTACGACAAAATCGTAAGATACATACTCTCTCGTATAGGTTATTATAGTTAGTGACAAAATCTTCAAAAATAAGCTATCTCTAATTTTACCTTAAATAATTTTTTCTCTGTAAATAAGTATACACTATTATTTATCACTACCCTCAACAGATATTTATTTGAAAAAAATTCAAAAGTGGTACAACAGCATTAACCTGGAGTCACGTGACAATTGATATGCTAATTACTCAACATGGGTACGGGTACAAAACTTTCTCTTTGTGGTACAAACGGTACAAAACTAGTACAAAACTTTGGTATCAAAAAAAGTTCAAAATTCAAAAGGGTACAACCGCATTTACCTGGAGTAGTTATTTTAATAAGATAATTACTCAAAACCGGTACGGGTACAAAACTTTTTCATTGTGGTACAAAACGGTACAAAACTAGTACAAAACTTTGGCATGAAAAAAAGTTCAAAATTCAAAGGCGGTACAACAGCATTAACTTGAAGTCGCCACTTTGATACGCTAATTAATCAAAATGGGTACGGGTACAACACTTTTTATTTGTGGTACAAAACTGTACAAAACTAGTACAAAACTTTGGCATCAAAAAAAGTTCATAATTAAAAGTGGTACAACAGCATTAAACTGGAGTCACCACTTTGATATGCTAATTACTCAAAACCAGTACGGGTACAAAATTTTTCTTTGTGGTACAAAACGGTACAAAACTAGTACAATAATTTGCCATTAAAAAAATTCAAAAGTGGTACAACAGCATTAACCTGGAGTCACCACTTTGATTGCTAATTAACCAAAATGGGTACGGGTACAAAAGTTTTTATTTGTGGTACAAAACGGCACAAAACTAGTACAAAACTTTGGCATAAAAAAATTCAAAGTGTCACAACACCATTAACCTGGAGTCACCACTTTGATATGCTAATTACTCAAAATGAGTACGGGTACAAAACTTTTTATTTGTGGTACAAAAGGGTGCAAAACTTTGGCATAAAACAAATTCAAAAGTGGTACAACAGCATTAACCTGGAGTCACCACGTTGATATGCTAATTACTCAAAACGGTTACGGGACCAAACTTTTTCATAGTGGTACGAAAACGGTACAAAACTAGTACAAACTTTGGCATCAAAAAAGTTCAAAATTCCAAAGTGGTACTACAGGTTAATGGACGTCTACCTGTCTGGAATGGATAAGCTAATTTTTTCTGCTCGAGAGTGTGATTGTATCTTGACGTTATATCTCCCCACGTTTAGTCCAACTTGGTCGCCTACACACTTTACGGTCCGGCACTACACTTCTTATCTCTCTCAGTTCTTGGAAAAAGTTTGCTTGCTGCCTTTACTGATTACCGGTCGATGTCGCCAGTCTCCCAATTGTTTAAACAAACCAGTAATTCTGCCAACCTGATGGTTGGAATCCACCAGTTTGTATAACGTTAGCAACGCCATCTATTTTGAGAGCTGAAAGCTCAACACACCGGCAGAGAGGGTAGGCAGGGCCTTAATTATATACCGTGGTAGACGATATACCGTTGTAGCAAGTTGTTATTATTATTTTGAGAAACTTCACGAGTACAAGAAGTGTTTTATAAACAATGTTCATTATTGTAATTAATAACCACCTCGATGGCGTACTTGGCTAACGCGCTTGTCATGTCTAGCTCGACTGCTGAGGACGGGGAGATCGAGGTTCGAATCTCGGTCGGGTGAACTGGGGGTGGTTTGTCCTAAATGGTTTTCCTCTCTCTCTCCACGCAAATGCGGGTTCACTTCCTCTAATTCAACCTTACCAATTCCTAATCTATTAGCGTAATTAGTACTTAAAGCGTATAGCCCGAACGGGTAGTAAGACGTGGTGCTAAATATTATTATTATTATAATTAATATTTTAGAGATTATCATTCTGTAATGCAAACTCTGAGTGAAATAAAAAGACAAATGGTGAACGGCACAGTAATTTAATTCCATTTTCAAATAATATGGAGGATCATAGTAAAACATGGTGAGTTGAGTGAGAGAACAATAACACTTTAGTAATAACTGTGTTGGTTGCGTGAGTTATGTAGCGACGAGAATTTTGCGGCTGGTACATCAATGAATCGAAATAATAATATGTAGAGTTAGAAACAATAACACTGTGTTGGTTGTGTGAGTTATGTAGCGACGAGAATTTTGCGGCTGGTACATCAATGAATCAAGATAGGATGTTGAGTGAAAGAACAATAACACTTTGGTAATAACTGTGATAGCTGCTTGAGTTCTGTAAAGACGAAAATTTGCGGGAGGTACATCAACAATCGAAATAAGAACACATAAATATATATATTACAATTATTAAATATCATGCACTTAGTGCTCGCTTTTCTTGAAAAAGAGTTTGTACGCCGGCACATATGGGTCACCGGCCTCTGGCTCGAAAACTCTTCTTGGAGCCACCTTCGGAAGAACGGCTTCTCCGCCGGTGCTCCAGCCGGAACTTTAGGGAAGAAGAGTTTGTACGCCGGCACATAGGGGTCGCCGGCCTCTAGCTCTAAAACTCTTCTTGGAGCCACCTTCCGGAAGAACGGCTTCTCCGCCGGTGCTCCAGCCGGAACTTTAGGGAAGAAGAGTTTATATGCCGGCACATAGGGGTCGCCGGCCTCTAGCTCTAAAACCCTTCTGGGATCCACCTTCTGGAAAAAACGGCTTCTCCGCCGGTGCTTCAGCCGGCACATAGGGGTCGCGGTTTTGTGGGTCCTCTGGCCGGAGTGGAGTCACTTTCTGGGCTCGTTGGCTCCTCGGCGCTTCAACTCGCAATGTTGGAGTGTTTTCCAATGACGGGCAAGTAGCAGGCTGGTTATTATGTGCTGAAACAAATATAAATATTCCAATATAAATATTACTGACATATAATATTCACGGCAAGTTTCGAAATTTTAGTACCTAATAGTGATTTTCAATAAGCTCTACCAACCATGTTACTCCATTATATTTAATTTAAATTAGTTGAAAAAATACACCTGAAAACGGGAATTGAGCCCGAGACTTTTGGTTTAGGGCACGGATGCTCTACCACTGAGCTATCCAGGATTAATCCCACGTTTCAGCCCATTCTTCAATCATAGTTGAAGACTGAGTCTGTGATGGACGTGTGGAATCGTCAGCTACATATGAGCGACCAATACTATGCAAGCGATCATACTTGAATCATCTGCCACTTGGAAGGACTGTTATGTAGCCAAGTATGCGATACAAGAATTTAATTTTACAATGATTTTCAGCTTGTGTGTTGATTATGAATATACAGGTTTTCCCAAATTGATTGAACCAAATTGCATATAACTACGTATAAAGTAAGCAACAGTCTCACCCTGTGGGTTCCCAACTCCGACATGTTTGTGGCCGATTATGTAGTTCCCGGCAACTCGTAGTAGTTCCTTGAACAACCTGGAACTTAATAATACCAGGAGTAAGAAAATCAATAAGTCACTCAAGTTCATGTTGACAATATTAGCTTTTTTATAACAAAACAATCGTAGTACAAACGTCAATGAAATATTTCAATGAAGGTATGAACTTTTCCATGGAAACGAACGAGCATTATTGGGTCGATTGTAAGAGTAATTTTATTGTTGGAGTTTTGTAAATCAAATGTTAGATTTATTTTAACTCTAAATAATACATATATAATGTTGATAAAAATTTTTTTTATATATTGTAAGAATTTTAATTTTGTCGATTTATATTTTTAGTTAGTTTTAATTGATTCTTAATTGTTTATTTATTTTGAGGCCAAGCGGTGAGATATTTTACTACATTTAATTAATTCTCGTTATATTAATTTTAAACTTTTTTTTTCAATAGACATGGCCTTGCATCTGGAATCCCAAAAACTATACAGACTTGTACAAATTCTTTGGAGTAAAAAAGTGATAATGACAAGTTTTATTAGTGCCATTTACACAAAAAGGTGTTCAAAACGACAGTAAAAGATGGTACAACGACTTGGGACAGCTTTAATAACTACCTCCAGACCACGGCTATGACTTACAAGTGAGTTTGACTGATCCACTAACATTTTCAACGTAGAAGACACTACAAAACTCCATTACCACGAGGTGATATCAACTTAAATTTTAGTCGTGATTCATCCTTTGTTTTCTGCTTCAATTTCGACTAGACTTCATTCACCTTTTAAATGTATTGCTCCAAATTCAAAGAATAATATTAATTTCAACTTAGTACACCAACAGTATAATTTTTTTTTAAACGTAATATTCTTTTTCAACAATTGACTCTGGAAATGAAACTTTTTGCCAGAGTAATGATTTCGACAAAATGCAATGACCTTATTTAGAATTTATTGTTTTAGCGTTCACCGACCAACCTCATTGAAGGAATTGACTATAACTGTATATATTATATATATTTAAGGATTTCAAATTGTTTTATTAAATATTGGTATGTTTAATAAGTTCGTTTAAATCTGACTCTAAACATATTTATTTTATTTTCGTTTGTTATAAGTTATAACGTATACCCAAACGGCTTGACTACCAAAAACTTCGTTCATTAACTTTTTGAAGAATAACTTATTCCAAAGTCCAATGATAGTCAAATCCTAGACCGTAAAATAAAAACTAGTATATAAAATTATACTGAGAACGTCTTCAAATTACATTTAGACCCAATTTTATTTAAAATAACTATGTTTGATATGAGCAGGAATGTTTATTTTTATTTATTATAATAGTGGATTAAAAATTCAATGTACAGTAGTTTTCATATACTTTGAATATTAACACTTATTATTACAACGTGTAGTGCTCAAGAATGAGAAAACCCAAGAAAGTATATAAGATAAGAATGAAGAATTTTACATGTTTTACTGCCTCAGTTAAATAAGGGCTAATGTCATAAAACTTTGTGTATGGAGAAGGATGTGGTTTTTTCTTTGAAAATAATGTATCACTAGAGTAATACTCTCATTGAAGTAAGTAGGGACCAACTATATTTATTCACACATCAGGAAGACTTTGTGAGTATTTTAGTTACTGAATATATTAAGTTGTTTAATTGTTTATATTTAATTACGCAAATTTTCATAATTGGACATTGGCCCTTCTTATCCTAACGTACATGGTATTAATGTTTCGTTGACTCAAAGTTGTCTCAGAGATTAGTTTAACCCTCCACTGACGCCTGCATTCCGATACAGCAGGTTAGCCAACGCTTGCAAAACGATACTCTCTTGTAATTCGGTAATGATCATACTAACGGCACCTATTATCAGCTAAGACAACTAGTTGCAGAAGGAAAAGTTGTATTTAAAACCATGTATTTTGACTAGAGTGTCGACTTGGG
The DNA here is from genome assembly GCA_039000515.1 of Timema cristinae. Lineage (NCBI taxonomy): Eukaryota > Metazoa > Arthropoda > Insecta > Phasmatodea > Timematidae > Timema > Timema cristinae. The sequence goes on from JBCFYV010000012.1 coordinate 38,547,457, forward strand.
AGTCGTTAGAGCTCAATATCGTCGTGATTATTGAAGCTAACCCAAATTAAAAAATATGTCTAAAAAGATAAATAAATTATTCATTAAATAATATGATATAAACAAACACTCTAGCTTAATTGTACAAAGAAAATAAATAAATCCATTAATAATTTTTGTTTTCCCATTTAAAATGCATTGAAATGGAACCATTTTAATGAAAATATTTCAATAATTATTTTTAGCATGGTTTGAAAATTCCATAAGAATTATGAAAGATGCCCAGATATGTTACTAAAATAAATAAAAAACAACACTGTTGAATTATTAAATATATATATTTTTTTTTTTTTGTTTAGAGCCGTGCATTTATGGGTAGGCAGAGCCTTAATTATTATTGTTTGAAATAAATTTTAATTCATCATCGGTTCCATGTTATGTTTTAAGGCCTCTAAGGTAGCATTTTTCAAACAGGCTCCACCTTAGTTATCTGAGGCTACGTGGGGCAATTTTATAATGTTGTTTAGTTTTTCACTTTATAAAATAGCATCATTAATTAGGATTGCCAATTTTTTTCAAATCTAAATAAATTATACATGCCACACAAGCCACTAATAAATAAATATATATTGATTTAGATTATGCATTTTTCAATGTGAACTTTTTGCACAAAGTGGTGGGGAAGTATAGTTTTTCTTTTATATTCATTCAAGTATTAAATTATAAAAGACTCGTGAGATTTAAATGTATTTATTGAATGATCATAATACTAGTGTAAATATTTTTTATCAGAGTTCGGCCATTCATTTTTTCTGGTTCAAAGGCTCCTTCGGTCTAAAATGTGAGAGCCCTGGTCTGAGTCAATATATGTTAATGTGTTGAATAACACGCTCTGGTATTCATATACCACAACGAATTGTAGCCAAAGTTAAAAAGAGTCTGAGGTGAAACATATATCATATTAATTAAACGTTAACATAAGATATTGATAAAAGGTATAAATGTAAATTAGACTCATTAAAAGTTATGAACATAGCCAGACGGCATTACAACAAGAAAATTTAGCTAAACGTAGTTAATTCTAAGTCCTCTTGATAGGGCGCCTTTCTTATATGCAAAAAATAACGACAAGATAATATGTATTCAATTATTAAATATTCGTCCATGAGAACTAGCATGTTGCAAAACAACAACAAGAAATATAAATTCAAATATTAAATATCTGCTCATCAGAACTGGCATGTTGCAAAACAACAATAAAAAATCTAAATTCAAATATTAAATATCTGCCCATCAGAACTGGCATGTTGCAAAACAACAACAAGAAATATAAATTCAAATAGTAAATATCTGCCCATCAGAACTGGCATGTTGCAAAACAACAATAAAAATCTAAATTCAAATATTTAATATCTGCCCATCAGAACTGGCATGTTGCAAAACAACAAATAAAAATCTAAATTCAAAGATTAAATATCTGCCCATCAGAACTGGCATGTTGCAAAAAAACAATAAAAAATCTAAATTCAAATATTTTATAGTTCACGTGAATATTATTTAAATATAGCTATTCCTGGAAACGATACCCATTAAACATACTTATCGATCCAATCGATTAATTATAACTCAATTGGCGATAAGACGCCATCACCTAGCAATGAAGCGACATCCAAAGAACAATAAAGTAATTTTCTAACAGTCTGATTTATTTCTAAATTATTTTGAATCTTAGGAAAATAGGTCGAAAAGAAATTTTGGTAACATCTTACAATAAAAGAAGTTAAATTTGCCTAGAGTGAATTTTGACCTTACATTTTAAGTTTGAAGAAAGCCGGAGCTTATCCTATCTCAGTTACGACTTAGGCCCAATTGTAAATTCTGTTGGCACAGACGCCAGTATATATACCATAAAGCACAGAAGAGGGAGAGAGATGGGAAAATAAAGGGGAGGTCACATTCTAGATCACCAAGGAATACATAGATAGCGCATGCCAACACAGCTTCGGGAAGGTCCGTGGCCGTTCGGGAACATTATCGAAGGGGATATCTTCACTGCGCATGTCAAATCAACTCAAGATGTTCGTTGCACTCACGTCACATTTTACCCTGCCAGTGTTCTATTTTCCCGGTACCGCGAAGGTGCGTCCGACGGTTTTTTGTGTGTCGTTCTTCCACGCAGCCCCAGTCAGCAAGCAAACGGGGTAAGTCTCGTCTATTTTTGTTGTTTATTGTCTTTCGTAAACCATCCGATGCTACAGTGTGAGATAAGTTAGGTTTTATAAAATAGTTTTAATTGCAACGTGAGTTGGACAATCCACCTTATTCCCTCTCACCAAGATCTGGTGGACGCTTGATCAACGTATGACTTAATGTTACTTTTATTATGATTGTTTGCATTGAGTATTGCTAACTGTATGCTTTTAATTACACTAGGCTAATTGAATAGAATATGTTTCTCTTATGCATTCAGAAATGTACCCATAGATTAACGTTGAAGTTGTCCTTCCGTCGAATTGATAAAATAAAATACAAAATGTGAAGCGAGGAATAACAGTTATATAGTAACAGAACTGTCGTATTCGAGGAGGGTCATCACCCGGACCACAGAAGGGGAGGTAATTTGTGGAATCGCGCTGAATGACAACTAGCGCTCGAAGACTGCGCGGCGATCAGAGATAAATAGCTCAGCCATTTAATTGAAGTAGGGCCTGCTGGTGAGATTTCGTTCTGCTGATGGTCCTGGCAGAGTCAGCTGGGGCAGTTTTCCTGAAGTTTGGGCGTTTACTGATAACATTAATTCACCATGAGCTATACCTGCCACACACTATTAGAACTTACTAATTCTTGTATTCATCTTGTTAATAATATGTATAGTGTTTTGAGTGCACGTGTTAAACAGGAGGCTTAACACGATACAAATTGATATGGGGGACTACTTCACCTCCGAAGAAAGTTGTGATACATTATAGCTTAAGAAAAATCAGTTAACCTCGGCTGGTTTTGAGCCCACGAACATCAAGTTCTTAAGCCAGTAATTGCTGCGTGCATAAAATTAACCTACAAAATGGGACGGCTTTTGCCGACGTGGGTCGTGCATCACGTGACACAAACCACCTGCATAAAAGGGCTCTAAGATAAAGCCCCATATATCAGGTTAGACAACTCCCACGAAAAAGACTTCTACTTGCTGCTGAAATTGCTACTAATTGAGTGATTCTATATGAGAACACCCTATCGGCAAACTTTAACTAGTCTTGAAACTTTAGTACATGGATCAAATATAAAGTACTTGTCAATGTCAGGTACTAGTGAAGAAATGGGAAACTATTAGTCTATTACAGCATTGGCTCTGCAGGTCACATGGTAAGGTTACTATTGTTTCAAATCACGCGGAAACTTAAAGGCAATTTGAAATCAATTGAGTTCAAAATATATAAAAAAAGTTATTTCTTGAACTTTTATTTAATAATGTTCAACAATACTATGTTGTAAGAATTTGAATTCTGTCAATGTATATTGTATTTAGCTTTAATTTATTCTAAAGTGTTTATTTATTTTGACTAGAATAACCTAGATATAATGAGTACTCGCAGTATGCCATTGTGGGGGTATGACGTCAGAGTCTACAATGTATTCTTATGGAGAAAATGGAATTTAAAAAACTAATAAAGTCCATTTGTACTAATAAATAAATTATAAATCAACTATTTAAGAAATCAGAATAGCTTTAACTTCACAAAAAATAAGAGGAAAGTTTTGTAAAATTGTACAACTCTTAGTAATCTCCGATAAAAAATCGTAAGCTTTGGCGGGAATTCAAATTAAAGAAATCTTAAAAACTAACGTTTAGGCAATATAAAGTAACAATTTTTATTACCTTAACATTAGCTATTATTAGATATATTATTTACTAATATAATATTAGTTTTATATATATAATATATTTAAATATATAACTATATGTTAAATATATTTATATATATACCTATATTTTATATATACCAATATTATATATATATATATATATGATAGATATAACTATATTATGTGTATAACATATATTTACTTATATTATGTATATATATAATATATATCCTATAATAAATATTTTATGATATGATTGTATTTATATTATATAATTATTTATGATAAAATGATATATATTATATAATTTTTAATAAGATTGATAGCTTTTATTTTTTATTAAAAATTATTAAAAATAAGCACACTTGAAATATTATGAAAAAATATCTGCTTCGGTGGCCGCATGGTCTCAGGCATCACTCTCACTATAAACTATAATGTCGATGACAGGAAGATTTTGGTTGAGTTAGAATCCTAGTTGGGTGTACAGAGGGTGGTTTTCCACTCTCTCCACGCAAATGCGGGTACACTTACTCTAAATTCATTTTTCTTCATCCCTAACTCATTACCCTAATTAGTACATGTGTGTATAACCTTAACAGGTGGTAAGATGTGGTGCTAAATATATTTTTGCTTATTAATTAAATCTAAAGATTTATTATATTATTTTGGTCCACTCATTATTCACAGAGTAGCTTAATTTGTTACGAAATATTTAGAAAACCAGTTAGAATTTGATGAAGCATCAAAGAACAATATCTCATAAAATATTATTATTATTAGCACCGCGTCTTACTACCCGTTCGGGTTATACGCACTTACGCTAATGTGTAATGGTAGGGTGATTGTGATTGCGCTTCAGTCTAGAAAACTGAGATAGAAGTCTGGAGGGCTCGTTGTGCTAACCACATGGCACCCTCAGCTTGAAAATGTTGGCACTATCTTTGCCAACATACGGCAGCCTCTCGATTGGTATAGCCTGCTTGCAGGCTGACACCATGGAGATATTACTCAAGTTAAACTCTACCAATAGGATAAAAAATTATTCCCAAAAACATTTATTTCTGGAAATTGTGTAAATCCTATAGATGTTTGAAAACTGTAAACACCGTATTAAATAACAGATACCCACTTCAGTAGCTGAGTGGTCTAAGGTGTCACTAGTGTTAAATTGGCCTGCTGATAGCGGAGCACTTGGGGTGCAAATCCTGGTCGAGTCTATTGAGGGTAGTTTTTCCTAAATTGTTTCCCCATCTTCCAAAATAAAAATGCTGGTAGATAACCTCTCAAATGATTCTTTCCTCATTACCACCCAATTAAATTATCATATATGCGTATAACATGAACAGGTAGTATGACGTGGTGATATCAGTAATAAAAATAACAGATATATTTATAGTCAAAATTGTTGTAGTCTTCGAAATGAAACGGCTTTTAAAATATTTTATTGCCTCCTTAGCCTTTAAATTTTAAAAACTAGACAAAGCACAGTGGCCAAATTTAGCACATTAAATTTTAGTTATTTTTTATTTTACCTGCTTAATAATAAACTCAAATAAATGGTACGACAAAATCGTAAGCTACACACTCTCTCGTAAAGGTTATTTATTATAGTTAGTGACAAAATCTTCAAAAATAAGTTATCTCTAATTTTACCTTAAATACATTTTTCTCTGATAAATAAGTGTACATTATTATTTATCACTACCCTCACCAGATATTTATTTGAAAAAATTTCAAAAGTGGTACAACAGCATTAACTTGGAGTCACCACTTTGATATGCTAATTACTCAAAATGGGTACGGGTACAAAACTATCTCTGTGTGGTACAAAACGGTACAGAACTAGTACAAAACTTTGGCATGAAAAAATTCAAAAGTGGTACAACAGCATTAACCTGGAGTCACCACTTTGATATGCTAATTACTCAAAATGGGTACGGGTACAAAACTTTCTCTTTGTGGTACAAAACGGTACAGAACTAGTACAAAACTTTGGCATGAAAAAAATCAAAGTGGTACAACAGCATTAACCTGGAGTCACCACTTTGATATGCTAATTACTCAAAATGGGTACGGGTACAAAACTTTCTCTTTGTGGTACAAAACGGTACAGAACTAGTACAAAACTTTGGCATGAAAAAATTCAAAAGTGGTACAACAGCATTAACCTGGAGTCACCACTTTGATATGCTAATTACTCAAAATGGGTACGGGTACAAAACTTATTTGTGTTACAAAACGGTACAAAACTAGTTTAAAACTTTGGCATCAAAATAAGTTCAAACTTAAAAAGTAGTAAAACAGCATTAACCTTGAGTCACCACTTTGATATGCTAATTACTCAAAATGGGTAAGGGTACAAAACTTTTTCTTTGTGGTACAAAACGGTACAGAACTAGTACAAAACTTTGGCATGAAAAAATCCAAAAGTGGTACAACAGCATTAACCTGGAGTCACCACTTTGATATGCTAATTACTCAAAATGGGTACGGGTACAAAACTTTTTCTTTGTGGTACAAAACGGTACAGAACTAGTACAAAACTTTGGCATGAAAAAATTCAAAAGTGGTACAACAGCATTAACCTGGAGTCACCACTTTGATATGCTAATTACTCAAAATGGGTACGGGTACAAAACTTTCTCTTTGTGGTACAAAACGGTACAGAACTAGTACAAAACTTTGGCATGAAATAATTCAAAAGTGGTACAACAGCATTAACCTGGAGTCACCACTTTGATATGCTAATTACTCAAAATGGGTACGGGTACAAAACTTATTTGTGTTACAAAACGGTACAAAACTAGTTTAAAACTTTGGCATCAAAATAAGTTCAAACTTAAAAAGTAGTAAAACAGCATTAACCTTGAGTCACCACTTTGAAATGCTAATTACTCAAAATGGGTAAGGGTACAAAACTTTTTCTTTGTGGTACAAAACGGTACAGAACTAGTACAAAACTTTGGCATGAAAAAATTCAAAAGTGGTACAACAGCATTAACCTGGAGTCACCACTTTGATATGCTAATTACTCAAAATGGGTACGGGTACAAAACTTATTTGTGTTACAAAATGGTACAAAACTAGTACAAAACTTTGGCATCAAAATAAGTACAAACTTAAAAAGTAGTAAAACAGCATTAACCTTGATCACCACTTTGATATTCTAATTACTCAAAATGGGTACGGGTACAAAACTTTTTCTTTGTGGTACAAAACGGTACAGAACTAGTACAAAACTTTGGCATGAAAAAATTCAAAAGTGGTACAACAGCATTAACTTGGAGTCACCACTTTGATATGCTAATTACTCAAAATGGGTACGGGTACAAAACTTTCTCTTTGTGGTACAAAACGGTACAGAACTAGTACAAAACTTTGGCATGAAATAATTCAAAAGTGGTACAACAGCATTAACCTGGAGTCACCACTTTGATATGCTAATTACTCAAAATGGGTACGGGTACAAAACTTATTTGTGTTACAAAACGGTACAAAACTAGTTTAAAACTTTGGCATCAAAATAAGTTCAAACTTAAAAAGTAGTAAAACAGCATTAACCTTGAGTCACCACTTTGAAATGCTAATTACTCAAAATGGGTAAGGGTACAAAACTTTTTCTTTGTGGTACAAAACGGTACAGAACTAGTACAAAACTTTGGCATGAACAAATTCAAAAGTGTTACAACAGCATTAACCTTGAGTCACCACTTTGATATGCTAATTACTCAAAATGGGTACGGGTACAAAACTTTGCCATCAAAAAAAGTTCAAAATCCAAAGGTGTACAATCGCATTTACCTGGAGTACGTGGAGTACTCGCTTTGATATGCTAATTACTCAAAACGGGTACGGGTACAAAACTTTTTCTTTCTGGCACAAAACGGTACAAAACTAGTACAAGACTTTGGCATCAAAAAGGTTCTAAATTCAAAAGTGGTACTACAGGTTAATGGACGTCTAGCTGACTGGAATGGATAAGCTAATTTTTCTGCTCGAGAGTGTGATTGTATCTTGACGTTATGTCTCCCCACGTTTAGTCCAACTTGGTCGCCTACACTCTTTACGGTCCGGCACTACACTTCTTATCTCTCTCAGTTCTTGGAAAAAGTTTGCTTGCTACCTTTACTGATTACCGGTCAAGGTCGCCAGTCTCCCAATTGTTTAAACAAACCAGTAATTCTGCCAACCTGATGGCTGGAATCCCCCAGTCTGTATAACTTTAGCAACGCCATCTATTTTGATAGCTGAAAGCTCAACACACCACCAGAGAGGTTAGGCAAGGCCTTAAAGTTAATAAATAGATAGATGCTCATTTTTATATTTTCCTCCCTCGTTTCTATAAATAATATTACATTACACTTCATTATCATCATTATTATTTGGTATAATAAATTAATTTTTTTTATTTAGAATTTAAATCACCAAAACTTAAAATAAAACTTTCAAGAGATAAAAAAATTAAAGTTGGCTTTCATTTTTTTGAGATTCAATCGGAACTACCAACTACAATTAAGTAAATATGTGCGCGCAGCTTTACACTTCGTATTAAAAGCGCCAAAGAATGCCAGCGGATCCATTTTTAATTATAAGTTTGATATTTTAAATTGTCTTATAAATCTATGTATGGGTTCTCTGAGTTAGCCGACTTTTTAGGTAATTTAAGTATGTATACTTAAATAATCTTAAGTCTATACTAATTTTTCTCTGACAGATTGATATAAACTTTGTCTATTTGAGTTACTTTTTTTTATTAGTACGAGTTAAATTTTTACTTCACCAAAATAGCATTAGATTTCAAACAACAATATTTATACATTTTCAATACTTTTAAACACAAAATCAAGCCCTACAACACATCACCCAAATCACTAAATGTAAATGTGGACTATTCTGTAATGCCTTTAACTACACCTGGGATCCTGCACACTAAAACGGTATGACATGATGCTTACTACTTACATTTAATTATTATTATATTTAATAGTTTATTGTATCTATAATAAATACAATTATTTTTTTCACATTAAAGGTTAGGTTAAGCTGTGTTCAGAAAGTGTCATAATAAATGAAAGATTATGTTAGCTGAGTTGGGAAAATGCTATAATAAAATGTATAAACTAGTTTTTTGTTAGGACTATATCCATGATGTCATATAATTATGTTAGGGAATATACCATGTTGCTTAGGTGACTGTATGGTTACCAGATGCAAAAATGAAAATGGAGGACAATCTATTGTGAAATAAATAATTGAAATGGAAGACATCTAAAAAATATACAAGCAGTGGTGGCTCATGAATCATGGGTAAAGGGCGCTCCCATAAAAATTTCCAAATTAGGTATACAACAGCTTACTGCTTATACCAGCCTCATACTGTATTTAAGTTACAAACTGTGTTTAGAAAGTATAAGAAGCATAGAGTTAATAAAAGTAAATAAAAACATTAATTTATAAAAGTATAACAACTCAATTGGTTCGAAATCATTAACTGTCCACCGTAAATCCACACATACACATGCAATTTAAAAAAAGTATATAAATAAGTATTTAACACTATCTTCAACACTAAACATATTTATGTATACTTTTCAGCGCTACCTATTTTTGATTAATTTTCTTCATTTCGAGATAACTATAAAAATCCATGCACATCCTATTCTCCATGCACATCCTTTTCTTTAAATTGTATTGTGTGAGTATTAAGGTCTTCACTGACTCCACATTAAGTTTATTCCGTTTCTTGGTCCACTGAGCATTTATCAGCAAAAAACCCCTCTCAACATTTGCATTATGAGCAGAAATATAAAAATAAAATACACAAATTTTAAGTACCTAGTTCTGAAAAGCAATCGATTTTGGGATAAAATTTTAAAAATACCCTCCATTGTTCATGCAGCCTATGTTCTTCAACAAACTGAATCCCTAGCTTTTCAGATTTAAGGAATGAAATCGGGTTTAAAAATGGGTTGTATAGTTTTATGTCATCAATGATAACACCTCTTTTCTTCAAGAACTAAATATATGAAATCAAATCCTCATATTATTTAAGAACCATCCATTCAAAACACTTAAACTCATCCAAAGGCGAATCTTTTTTTCCGAATATTCCAAGGATAATCCATAAGCTTCTTGAAATTTGTCATAGATGCTCTGTGTTTCTTTGTTCGAAGCACTTGCTTCTCAAACAAGCTGTTTCACTTTTAAGGGCATGACTTTGTCTTCATTACTTTTTTGTAGCAAACGTAATATCAATTCAAAGGTGCCCTTAATTTCCAGTAACTTATTGAATTCTCTTCCTGCTCTACAGATGCTAGATTTTCTTGAAATACAGACATCAAAGAATGCGTGGACCACAACTAAACTTCAAAATATGGATTTTCAAAAAATTTCTTCGGTATGTAGTGGCTGATTTTGGGATAAAAATATTCTTTGAGAGTACCTAGGAAATGACTTCATCAGTCTCTCTAATGCTGGGAATAAACTCAGCCTTCTTTATTTGCTGTGGTTAAGTAAAGATTGATAATTAATTTCGACGTAGTCAGAAAACTTTAGAGTTTCAGCTCTCACTGTGTAAATGGAAATATAAATAAATTGTTCATTATAATTGACTCCATAACTAGTCTCATTAAGATGACACCATGATGAGGGCTGTTGTGAATAATGTGGGCAGGACAACCAATTTCGATAAGGTGGTTATTCTTGAGATTTAGCTTTAATAAAGTTTAAATATTACAGCCTCCAAAATTAACATTTGCGTTATCACCTCTGAGGGCAACACACTATGAAGACAACCTGTGCTTTTCCAGAGTATGTAGCTATCAACGCCATGAGTCAACGCGATGCCGCATAAGTAGACTATTCGGATACAGCCTTCAGCACTGTAAACCAAATAAATGGTATGTAACTCCGCACAGACTTTCTCACTCTATTGATTAAAATTGGAAATATATATACTCAAAACTCGTTATATATGTGAAATGAATTAATATACACTAAAAAACTTCAACAAAAATTGGGTTATACTTAAGTAAAACTTTTTTGACTCCTGGTTTTAAATTTTACAATTTTATTTAAAAAAAATTAAATGCCTCATTCGTATTTTTGGACCAATAAAAAATCTATATTGAGTCCACGAGGGTCAGCACTTAATATTAAAATTTTCTAAATTTTATTATTTTATTTTTTTCTCCACAACTTCAGGTCATCACATTACTATTAAATTCCTCATTTATATATTTTGACCAATAAAAATGTAAATATTGACTATTGAGTCTAAAATGATAGAGATAAATCATTGCTGTATAAACTTTTCCCTTAAGAGGTTGAAGGAAAAAGAACATAAACTTTTTGAGATACAATAATAATATTTAATTACTCTATGGCATCGGATAATTATTGCGCTAAAACATAGGTAGTACCATATCTCTGTACAACTAAAGCTCACAAAATGGTAGTAATATATTTTCCAACATCTCAGAAACAATTGGTTTTATACAAACATATTTCAAATAGAAGGTTCTTATAGTACTACAATTTTGCAATGATATGTTATTTAGTGTCTCAAATAGTTGCAAGTATATGGACATTTTCGCTTCTGTAAAGTATCCTAAAAGTCATTTTCATGTAAAAATTAAAATAGCAATTTTGTTTATAATCTCAATCAACACCTAAGCCCTATATACACATTTCAATCAAAATCGTTGAGAGTCGAGTTTGAGAAAAACATTCTTTTCTCTTTTCACAGGCTATTAGTAAACTACTCTTAATTTTAGGGTCCGAGTGGGTCATGAAAAGTCGACCCGTCAACATATCAGTTTAGATCTTTTTCACGGTCCCAATACTTTACCTTAAGTGTTCGAAAAGTTAAAAAATATATATATTTGCATATGGCTTGAAAATGATTGGTTTTATAAAAATATGTTCCATATAAACTATTTTTAATATAAATAGACCTGGATATTTACAATGATAAGTAATTTCATATCTTAAAGTGTTAGAAGATGTGATTTTTTAAAAAAAGAGAGAATTTATGCATTAGATCAGAACCCTCAAAGTCAGTTTGATGATAAATTGAAAGAAGCCATTTTGTTTATAATATTGAAGAATGCTAGGAAATAAAATTTAATCAAAATCATTAGAGCCAATTTTGATAAAATCGATTTTTTCTCTTTTCTTCCTTAAGGAAACTACCCTTAATTTTAGGGTTAGATAGCCAATTCCAATAACCCCTCAGGGCAGCCCTTTGAAAACCCTAGATACCAAGTTCTAGCCCAATCGGTAAAATAGCTTAGGCTCTACTCCGAGGTACAGACAGATGTACAGACTTTTTTTCTGATTCCTGAGATCATGAAAAGTCTTAACTTTTTAAAATCTTTTATTTCAATTTTATTTTATGGTCACAATACTTTTTCTACCTATAAAATAGTGAGAAAGTAAAAAGGTGGACATTTTAAGGTAGATGGAGGACAAAATTAAATTGAAAAAGGAAGACATGTCCTCCTTTAGAATACCATATGGTAACGCTAGGTGAGTGAAACATTTTCATGTATCATAATAATTTAAGAAAAATTGTTCCAATCAATTCTAAGCTTGAAGGTTTTTATGTTTGTAAAAATGTATGGCTTATATCAATATTTTGGTTATCTTAAGAAATAAATGGTTGAAAATGGGATGTAGGCCTATATAGCTCACAATCTCCACATAATTAACTACATTTGAAATATGAAAAATAAAGACGCTTAAATAATAACACAATTTGATTCAAAATTTAAAAAAAATAACAATTTGACTCATCTTTTTCACAGTGTATCATTCAACCATATTCTTAAAAAAAAATATTTTATACTCTTCAACCTCCAAATCAGCATAAATAAACTTACATACATACCCACCCCAACTTTTATTAAAACTTACTTTTCTCAGAAATAGAAGGTTAGGTTAGGTTGGTTTGTAATCCATAGCAAAACAATTATTTTTTATACTTAAAACATACACCTTATTAATAATCATAGTGTATATGTTATGAATTACAAACCAACCAAACCTATTTAATTAAGTGAAAAATAACCTGTATACGGGACCTTTGACTTTGCATACCACTCCTCTACCACTGAGCTATCCTCGTTTGTCTTCACTAGCTGTTCGGGTATTGAGTCTAAGGGTGGTACCAAACTGGTGAATGTATCAGCCACTCAGAACCATATACATCCATGGTCAACGGTGACTCGGAACTGACATGCACTTAGTCGCCTATTTTTAATTCATGTGTATCACAAACTGATACGTGATGGTTAATCACAGGATCAGTCCTGATAGCTGAATCAAATTCAATTGAGTGAAAAATGACAACCTGGACAAGAGAATCAAACCTAAAAACTTTGGCTTTTCGTGCCAATTCTCTACCACTGAACCCTCCTGATTCATTTCGTAACCAGGGCCACTTTTCACTCCTAGTTTATTAGGAGATTTCACTATATGTAATAGAATAAAGATGTTAAAAGTTCTGTAGGTACCTTTTTCAAACAATCCATGAAGTAGTATTTATGTACTGTTCGAGAACTTTTCTTACTGTAGTCTAGTTCCTATCTTTCATAAGATACTAATGAAACTAGTATTATGTTAATGTATAAGTGGCTTCTTTGTACAATTTAAACTAAGTGGTCAATTTTTTACCATACTTTGTAATATCTCTAGGTCTAATAAGATACTCATTTAAAATGTATATCTAAAATGTGTGTAAAATGAATGTTTGACAGCTATTTATATATGAGTCAGTAGAATCCTTTGGCTTGCAACTTTGAGGTAAATCTACTTTTGTGTATTCATACATTAAGCCATATGTTTTACACCTATCAAATGGTGTCAATGCTGACAGCTGAAAAATATAGGCACATTTTGTTAGTGTTTGGCTGTTTAAATTTTATTTAGATATCTTTTAAAAGGTTCTTTCTTTGTATAATTAGACTAAATATACCAAACAATATCTCATTTTATTGGAATAACCGTGTGGTAAGAGTGATTCTAGTAGTTGGGATAGAAAGTAGTCAGAGTTCCAATTGATATCTAGCCATAAAGGAGGAAGACGTCTTCATCAGAGTTGACTACGTGGGTAGGGTTCTTGATTCCTACCTCTGGTGCCGAGGATTAGTCCTGATGTTCATGAACTGTTCAATGGTTTTATTTCTCATCTTCACTAGAGGGGCTTGAAGGGCTAGACTACTTCTAGTGAAATATAAAGCCAGTGCAGTTCCTACTTTGCATTTTCTTATTTATTTTGGGATAATTTTAAACAAATAATTGCATTCTTTTCTAACATAGTTAATCTATATGTATATGGCCCCACACAGCAATAAAAGGAACTATATAGGCCTACAAATAAAAAAAAGTATTTTACTTCACTAAGTCAACAATATTTAAGATTAAACCACTGGCTGAAGTAGAAATCAAGGATTTTAGGAATGGCAATGGTTAGATGAGGTTGGAATGGTTCTACATTATTTTGAGATGAATGAACTCAAAAACTTTACTATCCTTTCGAGCATACTCTTATAAAATCACTCCCCCAAGTTTGTTACAGTCAAACTCATTTTTCTCTTAAAAGGCCTGGACAAGCTACCATTGCAGCAAAGAAACTTATTTTTGATGATATAATCTTTTAGGTATCTAAGATTTTTTATTTTTATTTTGACAGGAATATCTGAAATAAAGATGATTCCCTGGATGATATTCTGCCTTGTCCTTCACTATGAGTCAAGGTTAATCCTTAGCCAGGCAATAGACCTTGGACATGGGTTTGACAACAAGACTCAGCACTGGGTAAATGCTCTACCCTTCACCATAACAGATCGCCTTTCAGGCAAAACATCTACCGGTGCATCATACACATCAGAGAATTTCTGCACAGGAACTCATGGTGGGACACATCTAGATGCCCCTTTCCATTTCAATGAGCATGGATGGCGTGTAGGGGATATCCCCCTCTTAAACCTAATAGCATCAGGTGCTGTCATTGATGTGAGCCATCACGCCAAGGTGAACCCTGACTTCCAATTACTACCATGTCATATTGTTGAATGGGAAGAAGAGCATGGGCAGCTACCCAATAGGACCATTATTTTAGTCGACTTTGGGTGGAGCAAGTTCTACAATAACCGCACCACATATTTCGGTACAGACTCTGTCAATGATACGTCCCTATTCCATTTCCCAGGTTTGTCTAAAGAGGTAGCGGATTATTTGGTAGACACTGGAAAGGTAGTAGGGGTCGGAGTAGACACTCCCTCTGTTGATAGAGGGCAGAGCACTAAGTTTTGGGCTCACACAGTTCTGGCCAGAGCCAACATTTATAACCTGGAGAACATGGCTTTAAGCGGCAAGAAATTGCCAGTGAGGAATTTCACGCTCTTTATTATGCCAATGAAAATCACTGAAGGTAGTGGCGCTCCATGTAGAGTTGTCGCTGTACCCTGGGACACAATGGATAGCTTGAAAGAAAATTTCTAATTATAATGGTTATAACCAGGGCCCGAATTTTGATGAAATTAAAATCGCCAAAAAATGACCTATAAAATGCCGCTAAAAACTCTAAATACCGACTTAAAATGTGCAAAAATTGACTTAAAAATTGTGATTTAAATTCCATAATATGATGTATTTATTACAAGAGTTGGTATTTACATAATACACGTAAGCAAAAATATTTTTCCTTGTCTGTCAGTTTCCAGTTTTTCCTCGGTGTGAACTCGCCTGGAATAGAATGATATGTATACAGTCCCAGGAGATCTTCTAGTTTAAAATTGCTCAGAGGAATGTTTGCAAATACCCGAATGTCCCACAAATCTTTATAAAATGTTGAGGATTTTTCTTGATTCGTGAATGCTTTTTATGCAAGTAATAACTGAGAAGTTTTCATTTTATCGATATTCTGGATACCACGGACATGTTTGTTGCGACAGATATGCTTTTGAATGGATTAATCCTTTATCTGATGCCAGCCACTTTCACGTCATATATTTTATAGAAAGTAATTTTTAAACAATTTTTAATTTTCTTTCCAAAAAAATGCCTAAAAATGACTTATTAAACAAAAACAAGCAAGAAAAATGACCTAAATATCTAAAATGGCAATAAATTACAAAAAAAAGACCTATAAAATAAACATTTCCACAACCAGGGGATCATGAACAGAGTTTATGTACAACTGAGCATTGTCTTGATGGACCAAAATAAAAGATGACGTGTCATCAAAATCCGGGCCCTGGTTATAACATTTAATAGAGGCTTAACAAGTTGGTACACTCTTAATCAAATGTTATACTTACACAACATACAAACTAATTTCCCTTAGACAGAACCACTAATTCTATGCACCTAATTATTATTACCATGAATTGTACTGTCTAAGAACTAATACAACACACCTAATTCTAGTTCCAGAAAATGTACTATCTTGTGTAACTTTAATCATTAGATTCACAAATACTTATCTTGCTCTCTTAGCCACATGCTCACACACCCATTTGATGCTCGCTTCACATTCAAGTTCTCTCTCCAACATTTTTATAATAGCAATGGTTCATTATTGTCTATTGGATAGCCTATAGATAGATGTTTATACACAACATTTTATACAGAGTAATATAATAGAAGTTCTAGTAGAAAGAAATGCTTACAAATTTTTGTGGTGTCTACATCTATAACGTTTTATCATATTATCAGTATAATTTTATAGGTATTGATTCTCTATACACATTGGCAGCTAAAGGGCACATGACTTGACATATGATTATATGAAAGTAATTTTAGTGACTTTGTAACTGTAAGATATGGTTTATGGTTCTTCCTACAAAAATCTCACTATACACACTCAACCCTAGAAACAGCAATTGTTTTGTTTTGATGTTAATAATTTGTAAATAAAAGTTTATTTTATATTTAGGCCTAAATACTTTCTTGTAGAAAAAATGTCAAATAAATGAATGCTCAGATAAATTGTATATGAAGGCATCTTCATGTAGCCGGACTACTTATTTTTAGCAGTTAAGGATCTTTTATTGTGTTTTATCCAAACAAAATTATATCAGCATACAATTTGTATGTTAACTGTGGAATACCTGATACTTCACACCCAGACCTAGCAATTGAACTTTTAGTAATTGATTAGAAGGGCAAACCTATTTACAGAGTAAATATCTTCATCAAACACCATCTTTAGTTGAACCATGATCAACTACTTTAACCACTTAGTCATGGGGACAACTAGAAGTGCTAGTAGTTTTACAATACAAATTTCTTATACTGAAACGTGAATGAAAATATATGTACTCTTTCCCAGTGACGCAGGAATGGGGAGGGGGATGGGGGTAAAGTTAACCCCCCTAAAAGTTGGGGCTAAAAAGTATCATTTTTACTTCCCCCCTCTCCCCCAAATAATTTAGTAAAACTTTAGATAATGTAAAGATCTTTATGAGGCTAGATACAAAGTTCACACTATGGTTACATAATAAAAATATAAAATTTGTTTGGAGCACACACTGTTTGAAAACTCTTAAAGGGATACAAAATAATGCAGAAAGAAGCTTTTCAATGGTTAATCGAATAAAAAAAACATCTTCCCTTCACAATGAGGCAACGTAGACTAAATCACCTGTGTATGCTGAATGCATACCCTGAGATGCTCAACAAACTTGAAAATTCCAAAACTAGCTATTGGTTTATAGCTAGTAACGAATATAGGGCAAAGGTTTATGGAAATCTACTTTAATTTTTCTTGATTTGTTCTGTGTGTAGTTATTATAATGTTTGGCATGACTAAAATAAAAGAGAAAAATGCACAGTAAATACAGGTATCCCTTGTTATACGCGATCTCACTTTATGCGTTTTTGCTATAACGTGATTAAAACATAATCAGTAAACCCTTGCGAAACTTTCGCACATTCAACAACTGTTCCCAAATGATTTAGTATTTGGTTGGGTGGTTGAAATTAAATACTCGGCTAAGTGTATACACAAAATATCCAAGAGTTTATTTTCTGTAAATGATACAAAACTATTGTTTAACTTTTCTTTTAACTTAAATTTTAAACTAACAATTGTGTTTTAACGTAAACTGAGTATGCTATGTCAGAATTCGGTAAAAAAATCCCATACACTGATACCTTATTCATCGCTGTAGGCTTTGTATTAGTTGAGAAAAAGGGATGTTGATAACAGAAATAATATATAGGATAAAAAATAATGCATGGTCGGCTGTAATTTCGCTGTCACCCTGTGCGGTGGTGATGACCTTATGCATGCACATTCCAGTGAGGAAAAAGGTCTTTGCTGTACAGTTTGGTGGTGGTGGTGGTGGTGGTGGGTGACAGCAATAGAAATGCATGGGGAGAAGTTAAACAGTCCTGTATAAAGGGATTTTGGAAAAATATTTGGCCTGAAGTTTCTGATCCTCATAATTTTGATCCTGAACACAAGCTTTCCAATTTAAGATATGACATCGTTGACATAGCAAGATGTTGGATTAGAGGACGTAGACCAGGAAAATGTGGATGAATTGCTCCAACCCCAATCAATAGAACTCGCCAATGAAGATCTTCTATAAATGGAGAACGCCATAAAGGATTAAGAGGAAGAGCCCTGTGTTGTTGAGGTTATCAAACAACTTCAACAAAACCAACTGCTAATTTTTTTTAAGCATATTGACTGTGCATTTAGAATCACTGAAGAGAATGATCCTAACATGGATAGAAGTGCCAAAGTCGCCAGGGAGTTTGAGTTATTTGTCTTGCACCAAATAACTCTATAGAGAGAGGAAGAATGCTGCCCATCAGCTGGGTCTTGAACATTTCATCGAAAAAGTTGAAACTCTTAAGTCAAACGACCCAGGGCCTTTATGACAGCAAGAGCTGTCAGGCAAGAACCTTCAAGAGAGCAGGAGCTTACCTTCCCAGGGTCTTTCAGAGAGCAAGAAGCTTACAGTTCAAGGGACTTAGAGCAAGAGCTTACCGGCCCAGGGCCCTCAAGGGAGCAAAAGCCTACTATTCAAGGGCCGTCAAGAGAGCAAGAGCTTACCATTCCAGAGCCTTCAAGAGAGCAATTGCCTACCATCCAGGACTTTAAGAGAGCAAGAGCCTTCTGCCCAAAGCCTTCAAGTGAGCAAGAACTTATCGCCTCAGGGACTTCAAGAGATCAAGAGCCTACCATCCCAGGCCTCCAAGAGAGCAAGAGCCTACAGTACAAGGGCCGTCAAGAGAGCAATAGAGTGATAATCCAAATTTGCCACATCCAGTTAATTTATCATGCTATTGAAGATTGACTGTAAGTATACCTGTAACATTGTATTAATTAGATAAATTTATTAAAAATTGCATTTGTTTACAAATTTCAGGAGATTGATTATTGACAAAAGTTGCAGGCTACTTATAGTATTGTACTATTTAGATAAATTAATAAAAATTGCATTTATTTACAAGCTTTAGATTTTAATTTACTCTTTTCCTTTGGAGTAATCCTTGTCTCACTCGTGTTAAAATAAATTCGCTTTACGCGTTTTCGTGTTACGCGATAATTTATCAGAACCAATCCCTCACGTAGTGCAAGGGACAACTGTATTACATTTCCCTGGTCTCGTTGTAATCTCAAAAACGTTATCCCCTATAAAAGCACATGGTTAATTTTAACCCCCTAAATAAAAACGTTCCTGCGCCACTGCTGTTTCTGACTATATAACTGAACAACGAATAGAAAGACACAATTTAAATCAAAGATAATTGCTACACATTAGATGATTGACACGGATAAAATGGTAGGCCTACTTCACAAGAATTTTTCAAACATATATTTAGTGAATAAACGGCAGACGAGAACTATTAAAATTAATGTTTCTTTTGAACTTTGCCCAAGCAGTGGTGACCCTCCACACAACTTGTGACTGTTCAACTCGTATGATTTCCTGTGTTGCCAGGTCTACTTCCTTCCGAGTAGTCATTTCAGCTGTTGATAGTGAAACAATATTTTTCTTACTCTGCCTCTTTTTGAAGTATAATATACTGAAACAAAACGGTCAATTAGATTAACTAACATTCATTGTAAAAATAAGTTAGTTAAAGAAACATTAAAAATGACACACTTGACTGAAATATTTTCTTGATGTATTCAACCCCTTGTCAGATTAGTACAATCTTACCAAAAGGGGGAGGGGATGCTTTCTTTGTTGTGAAAGAGTGACCTCTTGCATCTTTAGCCATTGTGAGATCTGCCAGCACAGTATTTTAGAAAAATAATAGCCTTGATTATATATTGCTACATTTTGCTTAGTTTATGTTCATGTGTGCTCATTAGTAGAGATAATTAGCCATTATATTTTTCACTCAAGCCCACATTGGTGGGCCCACCAGCTGAATGTCAATTTCACCTTGTCTGCGTATTCTGATAATGGGGAGGTAAACTGTACCCAATTGCTTCTTGTATCGCTTACCCTCTTCTTTACATCAATCTAGAACAAGGGTTGCCAACCTTTCTTCCTGGCGTGCCACTATTTGCGCTAAAAATCCTTGGCGTGCCATTCCACCCCAAAATCTCAAACCTAACTTAACTTCAGTACCCACAACACCTTTAGAAAAATACAGCCAATAATAAATAAAGCCCATTTAAAAATTGATAATATAATACTGTAATATAACTTATATAATTATTTATTGCTAATTATATTAGGAGTTTGATTTATACTTTTGTTTCTCAGATAAGACATCATAAAATACATTAGCAATACCCCATATAAAATATTTAACTTTTAATCAAAAATTGCATGTTTAGAGAATTTTCATTCCAAAAGTAATTCACAGCTACTGTACACTGTTCACATGCTGTAATTCTGTGACTATGTTCTATTAATGATAGTTAATAAAAACAGCAATAAGAAGACAACTGAATAATAGTAGTAATCACAACCATTTTTAATAATAAAAAATAAATATTTAGCTTTCAGTGAGGTTTCTGGATCTCTTTAACGTTAACAATCTCATTAATATTTGGATTTGTTTTCGAAGAAGCAAGAAGGATCAGGTTTTTTAGATGCTTATCAGTGAGAACTAAACGGTACTTATTTTTGACCAAGTTCATAAGTGAAAATGTTTGCTCACAGATGTACGTAGAACCAAACCTACAACAATATCTCAAGGCCAAGTGTCTTAATTTAGGATACTGGCACGAGAGAAGACATTTCCAGAAGATGGAAAATTCTTGGCTGGATGGATTCCCAAGTACTTCCTTGTACTTGCTGTGAATTGCAGCGTTGTTCGGAATATCAAGAATTTCAATTTTTTCGTCAGAAGGGTAGGGAACCATTTCCTCCATAGAAATTGAAAAAGAATTCGTGAAAAGTTGAACATTTTTCTTTTCATCCTGGAAGTCTGAAAACCTAGTTTCAAAAGAGTTTTTCAAATCGGAAATAGCATGTTTGTATTTATTAAAGCCGGAAGCCCACTACTGCATTCAGTGTTGGAAAGTGTTTTCACTCGAGGAAATTGGGAGAGCTCATTTTGAGAAATATGATCCAGCAGAGTGAGCATGCTTTAAAAGCCTGAATGGAACTGAATAGGGTTGAAAACATGTTATTTTTACCTTGCAAACGCTGATTCAAGTTAAGGTGACCCATAATGTCCGTCAGAAAAGCTAACTCCATAGCCAGTCTTCATTCTTCAAAAGCGTACACTCATCAGGTAATTCCCCATTTTCTTCCAAATACTTCAGAACATTACCCTTTAAATTCCAAAATCTCTCAAGTGCCTTTCCCTGTGACAACCAACGGACACTACAATGAAGCAGAAGCTCACCACGGTGTTTGTCTTCGATTCTGCTTCAAGGAGTTCACGTAATTCCCTTCTGTTCAACGCCCTAGCTCGGATCTTGTTGATACATCGAGCACAGAAGAGAATTTCGTGTCTGTGGCACAAAGGGCTTCTTGATGGATAATGCAGTGGTATTTTAAAACTTTATGCTTCAA
Source organism: Timema cristinae (assembly GCA_039000515.1). NCBI lineage: Eukaryota > Metazoa > Arthropoda > Insecta > Phasmatodea > Timematidae > Timema > Timema cristinae. Next base: position 38,569,305 of record JBCFYV010000012.1, read on the forward strand.
ATAACCTTCGAACAAAGCTACAAAACTTTTTACTTTGCCAGTCATTGCCGGGGCCCCATCCGTACAAACACTATCTAATTTATCCCAATCTAAACTGTTGTTTTCAATGACTAATTTTATTTTCTTCAAAATATCTTCCCCTTTACATAAAACTAGCTGGTGCAAGTCTAGAAGCTCTTCAGTGACATCAAATTGATCGTTGATACAATGCACATAAACACAAAGTTGAGCAGTGTCACTTATATCACAGCTCTCGTTCAAGGCGATGGAAAAGTATTCACAAGTATTGATACACGAAACTACTTGTTAGCAAACGTCACCAGACATCTCATTGATCCGCCCATAACTGTATTTCTTGAAAGTGCAACGTCATCCACCATTTTAATGACATTAGGATCTACAGTGGCTTTTGCGAAGGCCATTAGACTTGGCTTTATTATCTCTTCACCTTCAAAGTATGGCTTTTTTTTTCGAGCAATGATGAGGGCGATTTCATAAGAAACTTTGACCATTGTCATCAGCTGATCACTTTTTGTTTTGTAAAGCATTTGTTGCCCAGTTAGTGAATGTTTCTTTTTATTTACAAATTTTGTTCTTAATGCTGAGCCAATTGGATATTTTATGTTAATATCGGGATGCATCTGTTTGAAGTGCCGATTTAGATTAAACTTTTTGGGAACTGCAACACTAGCCTCACAAATAAGACACACAGGCTTAGAAGAGTTTCCTTTTGTAAATAAAATCTGTTCTTCCCATTACTATTAAACTCCCGAAGAGCAATATCGTCCTCGTACTTCCTTTTGGAAGTAGATGGCTTACTTAAGGCGGTTTCAAAACGATACTAACAGCAAGTGAATCACTATAGAAACAAATATTTTACAGCGGAGGATAACACAGTATGCACCAATCAATTCGGCACCAAACAACAAACTAAGTAGAAAAATGTGATTTGTGCAGACTGAGGAATGTGTCCTTGACTTCTGGACTAGTCGTGGTGACACGAAAGGGGGATAAGGGGTTGGGTTGTAGTGGAAAGGGAAGAGAAAGCTTGAGTAGCGAGAAACAATACAACAGAGACGGCCAACTTAGTAGACCTAATTTAGGTAGAAACTTATTTACCTGGCCCAATTATGTGATTTATTTTTTCATCAAATTTGTTATTGTTATATTTGGTGACTTTAGGCGTGCCACTTAAAATGCTTCCGCGGATTGGCCACTCCTGATCTAGATGATGGTTGCTTGGCCAAGGCAGCCAGTATTCTTAGTAGAGCAGTTGAGATCACATCGGGGTTTTTCTTATGAGGGTGGGGAATTAAAGGACCGAGAAAAAAAATAAGGTTGCTTACTCACATTATTGGTTGCGCCAATTTGTACCTTCCTCTTTTCTTGGCGATGTCGGCAAAATTAACCATAGCAAATGTTTGTGAGAGTGGGCAATAGGGAGCAAGAAAAAAAAAATGTTTCTGACTTGCGTTATAGTTATAGGCTAAAATAATTATATTGTCTGAAATTATATTTTAAGAAATGTTAACTTAAGTCGTTTAAATATTGTAGATAGTTATTGCATCAGAAATTACTTGAGAGATGATGCTCTAACCGTAAGGTGTGCAACCTTAGCTTTATATTGTTTACACTACGTCCATGGTAGTTACAAACTTTCTCTTGGCGTGCTAGGTATAACCAGTAACCCCTTCGCGAATTCCAGTCTCGAACCACACAATAAACGTGAAAGAAAACTTGGGTGACGTCAAAGTAAATTGTGGACTAGTTTTCTCCCGTAACTTTTTCATCATACCAAAACATTTGTATATCAAACTAAGAAGTGTAGCATATCTGGTTAGCATCAGTATCACCAAAGATGTTTAGTAAGTCTAATCAACTTGCATGTTACTAAAGATGTGTCTAAGAAAATTGAATGACCAAGCAACACCCCTTAGGTTACGATACGAGCAAGGCCAGCTCTGATTGGCTTGCTGTCTCGTCCCGAAACCCCCCCCCCCCCTTTAATCCAAGAAGCCACTTGTGCAAATTGAAATAAAACCCAACTTTTGGATGGAAGGGAAATAATAAAATTAAAATAGTAAGAACCGGGAATGGAAGTATAATTTCAACGTCTTCATAAGAATGAAAACTACTAGGATTAAAAGTTACTAGCCTAAAAATAATGTTAGTGAATTGAAAATTAGAAAATATATTGCTTAGAACTTTTATCGTGGCTTGGGCTACTTAAAATCAGCATAAGCCCTACATTTTCCTACAATTAAACAATTTAGTAAGGATTAGAATACATACTTATACATACCTAATAAAGCCATTCCGTCACGAGATAGGCAAAAAACTGTGCATATAGCTCAAAAAACAACTCCATACTAAATCCATCCTCACAAATTTTATCCACACTTCCTCAGCCTTGCATACTCCCTTTGCTTCAACAACATACGTGTCATGCACTCTCGTTTATTCTAAAAACTCTTAATGTTTCTCTTTTGCACACATTCGTCTACCACATTTGACCATGTCCTATAATTTATATGGCCTACCCTAACTTTTGATTCACACACTCTACCTTTATAATTTTGCTTCGTCACTTGATCCACAATCAACCTCTCAACATGCCCAAACCAAAATAACACGTTTGTTTCACATTGACTTATTTAATTCCCATTCGAACTGCACTCCTTCAGCACCCATTTATTACTGACTGTTCATACGAATTTTTCCACATATTATTCTAACTTCATTCACATTGATCTTGTGTTTCTTAGACAAACCCACGCTTCACTTCCATTAAAACAAAGTTAGTAGTAATGAGCAGGGTATATTTAGGCGACCGGAAACGAGAATGTGAGAGGGGTAACTATGTTAGAGCTATTTAAATAATGTAAGTGCCGTATGACTGACGTCACAAAAGCAAAAGTTTATTAATAGAATAAATCAGATTTGAATGAATTACAATATCCTTTGATGTCAAAATATTATGTCGTTTGAGGTGAGGGGGTAACTATGTTAGAGGTACTTAAAAATGTCTTACGTATAATAGGTGACGTCACAAGAGTATGACGTTTACTTATTGAATGAATTATTATATTCTGTAACGGTTTAAGAGTTTGACGTTTGATTCTATCTCTCAATACTCTGGTTGTCAGGTGAGCATGTATACACCGTAATCATCAATACTCTACTTGTCATGTTTATTAATTATGTCATTTATATAGACTATAAAGTGGTAAAGCCTATATTTGGATAAATAGAATGAGTGGCAAAGTGGTTGATCAGCACATCAGTGGGTCGTCAGATTTTAAAATAATTTATATACTCATATAATCTACACATCTTTAGTGGTAAGTTAAATCTTCTTTTATTTAATCAATTTCATATTGATTGTATTCTTATTTAATAAATAAGACATGTTTTAAATAGAATAAATAATAAAAAATAATTAGTAGAAATTCCACTTTAGTCTAGTTTATAATTGAATATCAAATAAAAATAAAAATCTAGATATAATTGAAATAATTGTTTCAACTATAATTCTAGTTGTGAAAATAAAATTCTAATAGACTAGATTTGCAAACATATGATTGTCAACTATGAAAACTTTATTTGAAAATACATTCATATAAAAATTAATAATCACACAAAAGTTAGACGTAAAGGTAAACCTCTACATTAGTACCAAACTAGATATTAGGAAACATAGGTGACTTTTCTATGTGTCAAATAAATTTTAACTTTTGCTAAGCGCTTTTTATTAAAACATTATTAGCCAATTAGAGAGTAAATACTAATTTTCACTATTTATTAATTTAAAATTTTAAACTTACATTGTTTTATATATCAGGGGGAAAATATCAAATAGAGCTATCTCGAATTAATTTGTTTTAATTTCAGCTTTTACTCTTTTTGAAAATATTAACATCTGAAATTTACATTTTCATTTTTAAAACAGTTTTACCATAATTTTATATCTAATTCCACTGGATTAGTAAAAAAAATAATTGTTTATTTAACTAATATTCAAAACTCTCATGATTAATTTTACCTTTTATCATCTTAATAAAAAAAAGTTCATAAAAATAACCCAAGAACATTAGATTATAATCATTTAATAGAATTTATATTATTATTATTATTATTATATTATTATTATTATTATTATTATTATTATTATTATTAGCACCACGTCTTACTACCCGTTCGGGTTACACGCACTTACGCTAATGTGTAATGGAAGGCTGATTGTGAGATGAAATGGAGGACCTACAATTTAACGTGGAATCCGAACCACGGTGGAGGCCTGGCATTCCCCACATTCACAAGATGTCTTGTCAGAGGTGAAGGAAGGATTTGATAATCAGATAAATCTGTGCCGGGACCGGGGATTGAACCCCGGACCCCAGCACAGAAGTCAAACACCTTATCCCTAGACCGCCAGGTCACCATCATTTAATAGAAAAAATAATTTAAATTACATCCATATATACATACATTATATGGAATCTCAGATGATCACAATTTTTTTTAATTCAGAGATATGCTATACTGATTACATGAAACAATTATTAGTCACATTAGTAATTAGAGACTAAATACTATTTAAGACTTACGTTTGATTTTAACTAGATAATTGGCATACATGAACTCTACATTTTAAATTTTAAAACACTATTACCATAGTTTGAATTTAATTATTTTTTGAATTTTCAATTGTGTATTTAACTCCACTGGATTACTAAATTTCAACCATCCTAAGTTTGATAGAATATTACTCCCCACACCATAATAAATTAATGCAAAGTTTGAGGGAAATTTATTGACAAGATCAATTTGTTACTTAGTACATAAATGTGAAATCTTTTTTGAGAGAAAGAAACCTACGGGACTATCGTTTAAAAAGACTTTACAAAAATTCCTCTTTCAAACTTAGTGTCCCGCTCCTCGAAACATATATAATTTTTAATTTTGTGCCTTTGGCTAAATTTCTAAGTGAAATATATTGAGTCTCGCTCTTGACAGCATTGAATTCCCTCATAAACGTCTCCATACCCTATAAAAGGACTAAAGTAGATTTAAAATAGATATATTATAAAATTACAAAGATGTAAACAAAATATAAAAGATTATAAATTACAAAGATGTAAAAATAATTTAAAAATTATAAATTACCTTGATTGTCTCGTACAGAAGTGAGTTGTGGTGATGGTTACTTTGTCTCCGGTGTGGGCTTATCTATTATCGGATAATCCTGAAGAAATTTAGCCCACCTATCTTGCAGGTTGCTCGTTCTCGGATCTTTGAGTGAATCTGCGAGGAAATCAGAAGTGACGCCTTGGTCACAATCTAGTGCCTCTTGCCAGTTGCGTAACCACCTTTGCTTGATGCGTCCAATACCAGTCGCAGATAACTTTACAATAGCCTACGTCTCCGTTCGAGCCACACGCGTAAGTTTTTTAAAGTGACCAAAACATCTAGAATCACAATAATGGACCGTGCGTTGAATGGAGGACTCTTGTAGCACTTCTAATACACAGGTGTAATTAAAAAAAAGTTGTACCTACCTCAACACATCTGTTATCATCTGCGTATTTGTCTAAAATTGTTATATCTCCAATTAGTTATATAAAATGTTCTTTTCCTAATTTACAAACACCACGCTGCCCTCTCTTGATAACTCTATCAAACAAGAGTGGCCCGTAACACTAGTCTTAGATTGACGTTCAATATGGCTACGCTTGAACGCTTGAAGAAGTTTGTTAAAGCACACATCTTCGACTTTCACAATTTTAGTAAGGTCTAAGCAGTTTTATATTCCAGTATTTAAACATATTGCCAACATTTTAAAATTGCAAACGAGTTCGGACAAGGTAATTTCTAAAAAATAAGCTCAAGGTGAACGTATACCTTTTAAAAAATATATATCGTGGTGTTAGTCAAGGTGTATGAACAATACAAGTACCGTCTAAGGTGACACCACTAGTTACATAAAGTAATGAAAAAACTCACCAGGAACAAATTCGAAAACAATCGTCCGCCAAAGAGTCCACGATTATAAAAGGGAAATTTATATATATCAGAGTATCATTTCTCTGTCATCGTGCCGAGTGAAAGAAGCTGTCACATAAACATTGAGCTCTCGTTTTGGCAAAAGTGAGTATAATTTTACTATTATTTTTCTCTCTGTCTTTATTCTGATCAGTATTCAATTTATTATTTACATTAATATTTAATCTCTTTTTTTAAGTGTCTAAGGCATAAACATTAAATACATTTACAATTGACGAATCTATTGACAATGCTAGACCCTCTACGTCAGACAATGCTATACCCGACGATACAATAATAAGCGAGACAGGACGTATGTATAGTTGGTTCAATACGTTAGGCAGGGATATTTTAGTTTGATTCAAACCTTTGATTGTGAATGTGAGTCCGGTGCATTACCTAATGACATATTTCTCTAGTCTATTGGCACATTTACTTAGACTGGCATTTACGATTTAATGGGACTTAAGATCACAAAGACGGAGAATAATCTGGACCAACCGGTCGGGGTTTCACATCGTATATGAGACCACATTGATATGAACACATTTATGAATACATTGACAAAAGTTATTAAAAGTAACGCCAAATTTGGTATAGCCGATGTATTGATGATTAAAGTGAATCATAACAAAATTATGATGCGCAACGGTAAAAGAGTATTAAAAAGGTGTCTTTCAAACGATTATCTGGGTCAACCTAAAAGGAGAATAGTTGTTAAATCATTGAAGAAATGTTTGGCGCACGCTATAGTAATAGCGATAGCACAAATCATTAATGATATTATTTATAAATCAAATATTCATGGGTTTAAAATTAACACTGTGGTAGATGATCTCGCAAAAACGCATATGGATTTAACCGGGGAAGGGGCACGTGAACATATTGATAAAATTCAACGTTATTTTGGTGACCAATATAAATTACGTGTGTACAATACCATCTGGACGATCAATGGGTTGTGGTACGAGGGTGTTTCGTCCTCGACATATTGTACGATGACGTCACGCGTCACTTCAACATAATAATAAATATGGTGGTCGCTTTTTCAGTTAAATACTTTTGCAACGGATGAAATAGTGGATTTAAAAATGTCGGAGGACATTCGTTTAAAAGTAGGCGTTCACTGTGTATGTCTACTCTTCCATGTTCACACGCGAGTGAAAAAGTGTATTGCAGTGATTGTAACAGATTCTTTAGATCTGACACTTGTTTCGCTAATCATAAATAGAATAAAATTCGTAGTAGTAAACCCGTTTGTGATTAAAGGCAGGTGTACAGTATTTGCGACAAAATGAAGGGTAGTAATCACGAATGTTTTAAATCATATTGCGGGACGTGAAAACAGAATAAATACAACCCTCATCGTTGTTACATGCAGACGTTGAGTCAAAAATAACTCGACGATCAATATCTAATGGTATTTTTAGATTTTGAGACTAGGAAAGATCACGCCATAACTGACGACTTTTTTTATGCACAAACAGAATTTTCTTCACGTACAACATTATTGTGAAAAATGCGAATTTAATGATAATATACGAAGATTGCAAACAATGCAGGAAACGATCTCCTCATTCCTTTTGTAAGAATCCTGTAGACCGCTTTATCGATTACCTTAGATGACCGAGGCTGTTTGCCGATAATATAGTGGTCTTTCATACAACTCGCGGGGCTTCGACACGATATTTATCCAAAATAGATTTCTGTCACTAAATTGCGCCCCCTAAAATCATCGTAGACGGAACTAAAATACTTTGCGTGACGATGGACCACCTACAATTTAAAGACAGCCTAATTTTCTTACCTATGCCGATGAGAATGATCCCGAAAGCGTTTGGACTTGACTGCTAAAAAGGACACTACCACTATCTGTTTAATACAGAAGAAAATTTAAATTATATAGGTGAGATGCCTGGTCCCGAAATGTTTGATGCGGATGAGTGAAATGACTTAATGGTATGGCACACTGAGAAGCTAGCGCAGGGGTATATATATTCGATAATAAGTCAGATTTAGAGGCCTATTGTGTAGATGACGTAAATGTATTTCGCAAGGGTTGCCGTACATTTTGTCATCTATTTCTAAATTTAGGTTCGATGGACGTGTGGAATCGATCACCATCTCGTCGGCGTGCAATCGTTTATTTGGAAAAAGTTTTTTAGCTCCCGATACGATATCCATCCTGCCCAAAGGAGGATACAGGTGCGGTGACAGTCTGCGAAAGGCACAACATGGTTAGTCTATTTGCAGAAAACCCGCCCCGATATTCACATACAACACACCTTCATTAGAAGTGAGATAGAAATCCTGGAAAGGAAGGTGGACGGCTATTGTGAGATAAGGAGGGAGATTTTTGAGTTTGACGGTTATTTCTTCCGCGGGTATACATGTCTTTCAAACCGTAACGCCACCAAAACAGGGACGAAAGAGACACTCGCTGAACGATACGAGTGCACTCTGTTGAGAGATCGAACATTTAGAGCCATAGGGTACATTTTAACAACTATGAAAGAGTGCGACTTTGACAAAATACTGACTGAAGACATGGAATTAGACATTGAGATAAACAATCACCCTATGATTCCAACTGCTCCCCTCAATCCACGTGATGCATTGTACGTTGATTGTTGTGAATCTATTCTATTGTTCTACACTATAAGACTAACCCCGACGATAAAATATTTATATGTATGTAGTTTGTACACATGGGTGTGCAAATATTTTAAATTTCCTGTAGGTCATCCGATTAATATTTTTGTTGGCGACGACTGTCCTGATGATGTTGTAGACGGAGAGGGTCTAATTAAAGGTACTGTTTTGCCTCCAAAGAAAATTGTACCACCTCGTAATGCCCTTCAAGACTCGATCAAAGTTAATGTTTTGTTTTTGCTCCTATTGTGCAAACGAGATGAACCAAGGTGATTGTAAATACAATGACTCTGACAGATCTATTACAAGCATATAGATAGTAGACGAGGTGCAACTATCTTTAGAAATGGGATACAGGTGGTTAGAGTGCACAAATTTTGGGAATATAAAATTTCCCAGTTCAACCCTCAAACCAAAGAAGGAGCACTGTTTGTCGAGTATATAAACAATTCCTCAAGATCAAACAGGATGCGTTGGGATACCCCGATGGGTGAAAAAGACGTGGACAAAGATAATTACGTTAATAACTATTACAAATCTGAGGGAATAGTGCTGGATAAAAACGAAATCATTAAAACATTATCGTTCCCAACGACGAGGTTGCTTGTGTTTCGTCGACATACAGCGAGGAAGCCACCTTCCCCCTGAACACGGTCAATGTGTCTATAACCACGTACGTGACCACCGGTGCTCGTATGAAGTTATATTCATATCTTAGGCACTTGGGTAGTTCTTTTATTTTTCTGCGACACCACTCTATTATCAGCGTGATAAGACTGACAGACACGTACACGATACTGAAAGGCAAGTTGAGCGATATGACGAATTAACTGACCGCTTACTTTGAGACCGCATTCGCATACATTACAGAGTTTGTTTCTGGTGGACCGAAAAAATATTCGTACTATGTGTTCGTTCCCGAGACGGACGAATACAGATCCACCACCAAGGTCAGGAGTATAACGCTAAACTATGAAAACACAAAGGTTGTAAACTTTATTATCATTAAAAACATGATTTTGAAAAAGATATGGACCACGTACACATGACCAACCCTTGCGAAAAATTAAAAGAAAAAGAGACCCCATCGTCGTCTTGGAGATGGAGAGAAAAAAAACTATAATATCGTATTCACTAAGCGTAAAAGATTAAATAACACATCCGTACCCTACGGCTATAGTTGATCACATTTTTTTCTTTGATTCACTATCAAAAACTCAGAGAGGGTAGGGAGGATTTAGCTCGAGCAACACACTTTAAAAGACCAAGTTATCGGTCGATGTAATTTAGTTTGATGGATAAAATCAAAGTGTCCCTCACCTACTCTTAGAATCAGGATTTGTGTCTGATGTCTGCCGAAGATTTAAATAATTTGCCTATAGAATTTATTAAAACATACGCATGTAGAGATATCTACCGCGCTTGGAATTTACTCTCTCCAGGATGAATTGAAAGCTTATAAATATTGTTTGGAAAATTATAATAAGCGGCTAATACAAATTGATGGACCTGCGTCTATTAAGAAAAAATATTGACAATGTCTAACATCATCGTCGACGAAAAAATACTAGGTGTTATCTTTATGTACGTGACCTTTTTTTTACAGTTTGGATAATAGTCGGCCACGGTGGGTACTGACTTTTCTTTGTTTTTCTTTGCAGTTTGGCTCCACAATTATTTCCAGCCATATCTAATGTCATCTAAGACTTTCAGGGGCTTAAAGATGAGAACATTCCGTTCACTATTAAATAATGTAGCATTTTAGCTATGTGCGGAAGTGTGGTATGTCCATATTTGTTTTCAAAAACAATGTTATTGACTCACACTTAATCGTCACGGCCTACAATGCGATGACGGTGATATGACCGCCAATCAATTGAATACTCTTTTAAACGTGCTACTCTCGATGCTTCTATAATCTATGTTAAGGGGAATGTGAAGAGAAAATTTATACTGGAAAGACTCACTAAAAAAAATTGTAATTGATATGTTAGACTTGGGCTGTACCGCTTTGAAAGATCTGAATCATAATAAATATGATAAATGTTTCGGGCATAAATCTAAAAAATTAAATTACATATGTACCCTTTCAAATGTAAATTTTTTCATGGAATAGTTCTTCAGCACCACTATAAAATTTGTAAGTGTAAGTTTATTTTTTTACTTTTAAAGAGGCACTAGTGACTAGACGAGTACACATCGATGTCTGTGTTTGTACACCCTTTCACACTTATATTGGCGGGACTGTCTAGTTGCGAGAAAACTAATTTTGTATATAATTTTCTATTCAATTTAAAACAGGTGTGTAGTGTAGATGAATTTGATAGAATTCTATGGTGTTTCAGCGAGAACAATTCTATTTCATCGCGATTATCTTTTCACGTAACACTACACAAAGTTGTACTGGACTATTTTGATATTAAAATTAAGGGTGGACCTCAACTCGTCGTGTTGGACGATTTAATGAAGAAACCTATTCAAATAAAGTGGGTAAACATTTTATCAATGAAGTCACCATAGAAACCTATCGGTTATTTTAATCACACAAACCCTTTTCCGTCAGTGGGGTAAATCTCGTGACATCTCCCTAAACGCTAAATACATTGTGGTGTTTAAAAACCGTGGGATCAAACACAGATAAACTATCTTGCTAGGCAAGTTTATCCGGATAATCCATCCGAAATACAAAGAATTTATAGAAAAGCGACCAAATCACCTCACTGATATTTATTCTTCGATCTGAGTCAGAACGTGGACGAACACCTGCGCTTCATAACGGACATATTTGACACTATTTGCAAAGTGTTTGCTCCCTCTAGACTACTAGATGAAATTAGTCAAGAAAAATAGGAATATGTTGTCGGTGTTGAAAATGGCCAATTTTAAATTTCGCAAAGCAGTCTCAAAGTCATGACCCGGAGGTCATAACAACACTTGGCGAATCTGCGTTAAAAACATTAAAAAATAATATTAAATTAGTAAAAGAGATAAGTATAAAAACTATGCGAAAATTCGCTAGTAAATGTGTTTTGTTGAAGAGAAAAAGAAATATCACCGTTCAATCTGGGGGATTCCTAAGCATCATATTACCGGCTATCCTTTCCGCTTTTGTTGGAGCCTTAGTTAAATAATGCCACAACTTAAACAGATGCTTCTCATCCTGACGAACTATTTAATGATAAACGTGATGACGAGTCTTCCGATATAGTAGATGAAAAATATTCTTAACAGGAAATCTAGAAAAATAACGATTATTAAAGATTGTCTAATTTTAGAAAGCTTCAACAGCGACATTTAACGAACAGGGAGAGAGCCAGATGATCCATAAACATAACCATCGTGGGGCTTCCGAGTATTAAGACTTAGACCGGTTGACCTTGCACGAACTAGCCGATAAGTAAAAAAAAGTGACCTTCAGTTATGAGACAACTGGTTCACCTCGGTTCCTTTCAAACGAAATAACGTTCGAAAACACACCTGTTATAAACTCACCAGATAAGGCGGACGAGGAGTGGGAATAATATTTTGTGCCTAGATCAGAATTTGATGAAATCGAAAAAGGTTCCACCGACCTATTCGGTAAATAGTCTGGACATATTTATCGCCATACGTACATAGGAGAGTATCTACAGACCCTGTATTTGTAATTAGAAAAGAGGGACAATTAAAATTGGCAATTTGAGTTTTACCGTAGAGGATAACGATATCTACCTGGGTAACACACTATAAGGTTACGCATGGACTATGGGAGTTGTTGGGGAAAGAAACTTAAATAGAGATAGAGATATAATTACAGACAGTGGCTTGAAAAAAATGCAAAGACATACTAATTGCTACGATTTCTCACCGTCAAAACTCTGATCCTAACGGAAAAATAACCTCTAGTAGAGGTTTGAAATATAAAACAATCATTTCGAAACGGTTTCTGGCCAGACCTCGTTGGAACACGCTCAGACGACCGCCGCGTTAAGAAAATTCTATTAAAATTTTCTTCAGCCATCGGCGTTTTCATCCGCCGCAAAACTTCAAAAGGTTTGTCGAGTAGATAAAATAAAAGTAGACAATGGTTAATTGGGCAGGACGTGTACACTCTCCAGCGTAGTTTAAGAAAAAGGTTTCCACGTACCCGGTACAGAGTGAACAATATCGACGATGTGTTGAAGATAGATTTAGTAGATATGAGAGCTTTAAAAAAGGACAACAAATGGTTCAACTATTTCTAAACATTATTGACGTATTTTAAAGTACGCGTGGTCTATACCTCCTAAAACAAAATCGGGTGCAAACATCACTTTGCTATAAAACGGGTTTTTCAAGGGAAGAAGAACCCCCCTTTCGATTCAGTCGGACAAGTGTAGGGAATTTTTAAATTATAAATTTAGAGCTTTTTTTTAAATAAGTGGGAGTTCATTTTTATCATTTGTGTAATCCAGACACAAAGTGAGCCGTCGTGGAACGCTTCAATCACATGCTGAAAAATAAAATGTGGAAATATTTCACCGCATTCAACACTCACAACTACATCTATGTGATAGACAAGATAGTTCAAAATTATAACGCTAGTGTTCATTCGACCATAGGAATGGCTCCAGCGTCAGTCAAGCCTATTCATGTCCTTAAAATACTATTACGACTCCTACAACATTGAGCTAAAATTAAAATTGGTAAAATTTTGTTCAAGGTGGGGGATCATGTGCACATAAGTAAATAAAAAAATACTTTGACAAAGGATACGAGGCTAATTTCACCCGAGAAATATTTAGCGTAGTTAAAAGTAATTCCTAGACTTCCCCAACCGGTCTATTCATTACAGGATCTCCAGGGGCGTCCCATCGAGGGACATTTTTTTTATCTGCGAACTAGTTCAAGTTGGTCGTCCGACGATTTTTCAAATGGATAAAATAGTAGAAAATAAGAATATTAAGGGCATTCAAGACCATATAGTCAAATGAAGGGCTATGACAGTTCTTTTAACAGCTGGGTACTGCGTTGGACACTAAACAAATATGAGTCAGTTTTATGTAGCACTGCCGTCGGATTCAAGCGCCAATTATTATGAAAATAATACACTCTATTACTATACGACAAAATTGGCACAATCCATGCGTCTAGATCACGATCGATGGGAGGTGGGACCAGCCTAATGATCCTATCCCGAATGTTTTGAAAATTTTGAAGATAACATTTTATCCGAGGATAAAGAATTTACAGCAAACATCATAGTGACCCAAGTGGGACGTATTTTGTTTCCTCAACAAGATTTCACATCCTTTAAGTCGCTCTATAGTAAACTTGAGAGCTCGATAGGTGATAAAGGTGATCTCAAGGTTCTAATATCTGAATTTCAATTGTATTTTCTTCACGATCAAACAATGTTAGAGAGATTAAAAAACAAAAGGGTGTATGTAACCCCGGCAAGTGATCCATAGCTACACGATTAAAAATACTATTTCATTTACGGTGGTGAAAAGAACATTTAAAATAGAATTTCCAGTTAGTCTCTATATGGGTATTGGAGACTTAATTACCACAATTTGAAACAGACTACCCAACATAAAGTTGCTTAGTGCGGTTAATACACATATGAGGGAGTTGATGAGCAAGGGTATTAAGGAGGTCTTTTTGCGACCTAATCGTAAACTACCCTGCTCTTGTGTAATCGAAACAGTCTGTATTTGTGTACACAGGCATAGGACCAAAATTGCTAGGTGACTCCTATGTGAGATGAATTATAATCATACAATTCCCCTCTGCCACCGCACATCATGTGTTCTTTTCTATATTCTATTTTCCCGTCAAGAAATGTAATTTTGACTCCATAAGTATAGGCTTATGTACTGTAGCATTAGCTACCCGCAACCAAACAAAAATAACCGACTTACCAATTATACCGACACCATCAGCGGCCGGCCCGGCTACACGACTACACGGCCCATCGGAACACTCACACCCGATCAAGACGACTACACGGCCCATCGGAACACTCACAACCGAACAAGACGACTAATCCCGGAATACTGAGAGCCGAACCGATTCCAACGCTCAGCAACGAATTCTCCGAACCAAAGATCTTCGGTTAGAAAGAAGAAACACTTCACCAGTGCCCAAGTCTGCCGTCTAGACGCTCGTAGAACATTCCACGCCTCATTATGTTATTTGTCCCCCCCCCCCCCTGTCATCTCATCGTTCCGTGTGCTGTGAACTGTGCTTTCTGTATAAAAGAGTGATCGTGTGGGTTAAGCGCCACTCTGGGACTGGCTTTGGAAATAGCTTGTGTGAGCTACGGCTTCGGATATAAACCATGTAAGATAAATTCCTTTTCGGCATAATATATATTGTTCAAAATTCACTTTCGGCTCCTAGTAATTATTTCAAATATTAAAAAAAACTCTAACTTTAAACTTTGCGCGTATTACTGATGTCAAGTATTGGTGGACTTAAGCTTTGAACTTTTAACAAAGATGAAACATGACATCGTTCAATATAACGTCTTTTACACTAGTATTTATGTAAAATATTAACAAACTTTAATGAAATGAAATATGTCTTTTTCAATAAGATATCTTTTGGACTTGTATTTATTTCTAATACTAACTTTAACAAAATGAAATATGATTTCGTTTTCAATAATATCTCTTTCGCACTTGTAATTATTTCTAATATTGTTGGGCTTTAACTTTGAACTTTGCCCGTAGTGTTTATGTCGAGTATTAAGTTTAGGAGTTTGACAAAAGTAGAACATCTAGTGATGTCAATATTTTTTTAGTACTATATGTTTTCTCTCTGTATAAAGGACTTAAGCTTTACTCTCTTACTGGAAAGCATTTGTCTATTAATGCTGTTTACATTACTCCATGTTAGATGTTAGGTTTGTATTTTGCTTATTGAATTATAATGTCATTAGATTCCGTCTATGGAATTGTTCTGTTCATATTTAACTTTAAATTTTCTCTCATGAACTTAGAGTGCTAGGTGCCATCAGCACATGTAAGAGGCTAGTGATAGCCAACAAAACGACTAAGTGATGGGTGGATATTTGTTAAGTGTTGGCGAGCTAATATGGGTTTATCTAACTAACGTCAACATAAGTTTTCTATAATTTTGTGATTTTGTATATTTTCCCCGTTTATGGGACGAAGAGAGGAAAGATGACTGGCAGGAAATAACTTTAAATATTGTTATGTGGAACATTGACATTTATGCTGAGGTTATATTGAGGAGTTATTCATTGTTGTTTCAGCCTAACCAAGTTTGTTATTAGCGAGTCTAATCACTTATACGTCCCGCGCCCTCCTTATGAGGCCATGACGCTAGATTGTATATATTGTATACCCTATCTTTTGTTGAGATTATTGATCTCAATAAATTGTTGTCCATATCCATATCTTTTTGAATCTTAATAAACATCTCTTGACTATAATGTTTGTACTACCTTTTTGTACGTTCATCCTTAGGTAGGATACTGCTAGCTAAAATATGTTGTCTAGTAATCAAACCAGAGGTTGGTTGATGGCATTTATTATTGGGGGTGACCGTGGGTACGAGTCCCGCAATAGTTCTTATTGCGTGTGCTGGGTATCAGTTAGGTTTTGCCCAGTTTTTCTTTGCTCTTTTTACTCAGCCAGCACACTATAACTTTTTTGTAACTTATATTTATTATTGTTAGGTTTTTTTTTGTATTTGAACACGCCTAGTTAGGCGTAATGGTTCAGTACTAAGTTTGGTGACCGAGTGAATTTTCACTAGGGTCCCGTACCTACCATAGCGCTTTTAAATTTTAGATAATCAACTAGATAATAAACATGAGAGGTAGTAATTTAGCTTAGTCTTAACAATGGAGGGAGAGGGAGAAAACATCGGTCCTGTCTATCACGTCAGTTATAAAATGTAAAGGGGCTGAGGGCTCGGTTCGTTCTTTGGCGAACTATTTCGATTTGTTAAACTGTTGTTTGTGAGGGTTGCAAAAGCGGTGGGAAAATAGGCGTTATAGACAGGTTCACACATACTGGCCGATATAGCCACAAAGGAACCCGGCCAAAAATGGGTGATATAGTTAAAAAGCACGTCACTCAGGCGGTTGAGGGGCGCGGCTTAAAAAGGGTAAAAAGGCGTAAACGAGTTCATTCGAAGGTGGGCGCTAGAGCAATAGGGAACAAGAGAATTAAAAAAGATATTTTCAACTAATTATGGAGTCGATCTTTTTGGCGAAAAATGCATTCAATCGCTATTTAAAAATAATAAAGTGGTCGAATACACCCCCATCGCTTTCGTGGACAACAACGCTCAATTAGAGTTTGGTCCCGGGTCCGCGAGTACTTTCGCTACCTCTCTTCGATTAAATTATATCTTCGTT
Source organism: Timema cristinae (assembly GCA_039000515.1). Classification (NCBI taxonomy): domain Eukaryota; kingdom Metazoa; phylum Arthropoda; class Insecta; order Phasmatodea; family Timematidae; genus Timema; species Timema cristinae. Next base: position 38,586,352 of record JBCFYV010000012.1, read on the forward strand.
TTCAACTAGTAAAGGGGGACAGGACACTGGTTGCAGCTGATAATAAAATCGGATGCGTCAACAACCTGATACATTCTTTATTTAGTCAAATCACTATCTCTTTCAACGAAACACCTATTAAAACTTCGATAGACAACTATGTATTTGGGGCCCATTTAGAGACTTTAACTAATTATTGTCGTAACCCATCTGGTGAATGGTATGTGGTTTTTTGATACCCCTGTTGCTAACGGTAAACTCGCTGCATCCACAGAGAACTAAGGTTTTGCCTCGAGATTAGACTTGTTAAGACATATGGTCGACTTAAGACGTTTACACGCCGACATATTTAATATTTCCCAATTGCTATTGAAAAACGTATCCATGCACGTTAAATTAATTCGCAACAAAAGGGGATTTTATCTGCTCACATACGCGGACAATTTAAATACTGACGTCCGGTTGACAATTTTAGACACCATCCTTTTTGTCAAACACGTAGAAGTGTTGCCCACTATTTCACTCGTTATAGAAAATACACTATTAAAAAGCCAGCTCAATACCACATAAATTGGTTGGACGTCAAGTCTGTGACCGTACCCAAACGATACAAGTCAGTGAGCCTAAATACTGTTGTTATTCAAGGGGTTATCCCTTAAATAGTTTTATTCACTATGGTATCTAGCGATGCGTTTGTGGGCAGTTTGAACACAAATACGTTTCAACTCATTCATAGAAACCTGGATCGTTTCATCCTATATGTAAACAGGATCCAAAACTGTTTGCCCATTTTGAAAATTTTTGACAACGTCGGCACGTCCAAGCTCGCCTTTGACACATTGTTCTCAGGATTGGGCATGCACCACCAAAACAACGGACATTTAATCAAGCGAGACATGTTCAATAAAGTTTATTTTATGCTGGCATTCGACTTGACTCCCGAAAGTGCAGGACAGGACTAGCACACTAGTCTTCAGACAAAGGAGAACGTGAGATTTGAGTTACAGTTCAATTCATACTTTGATACCGCCATAACCTGTTTGTTTTACTCTGAGTACGAGGGAACGGTGTCAATAGATTATAATCGGGAAGTGAAAATTAATTATTAGTACCATGAATTCACATCAAATAGACACACTACTGCAGCGCAAAATTTCATTATATAAAGAAACATATCCTTAGGACAAATTACCTCAACATTTCACTTGTCCCACCTTATTTATGGTCAATCTAGAACCTCACACTAACCCGGTTCCCGTTGGGTGGTCCTATATTTTTATAAATTTGGAGAGTATTTCGATACATCTGTCAGACGACCGAGCCTAGCGATGACTAAATTTATGAATAAACACTTGAGATGATGGACGTACAATAGAAAACGACTCCAAGCCATAGCATCCGGTATGTGCGGCAACTATAACTGTCTGTTTGCCGTTGCCAAGGCCGCCGGCTGGAGCCTGAGGAGATTCAGAAATCTGTTCTCCGTCACCGACTTGTGCAAGAACGACCGACTGGCTGTCACGTTCAAACGTCACTTAGGCATCTGTCCAAGGTGTACGACAGGGGTATCCAGACATGTGTTTCAGCATTAGATATAAAAGGTATACTCGAATTTTATTTAATCATTTGTACTCAATTATCTGACATGAAAATCATAATGTCAGCCATCTTTGATTTTTCATTTATCGTCAACTCAAAAAGAAAGTGGGTGGTCACTGAACAACGATAGTTTTCACCCACAAGAAACAATCCTCGTGCTATCAATTCAATAAACCACCGGACCGTGCTACTCCAAATTGGGTTCAATTCAAAAGTAAAATTTAGATAAAGCCATCGTACCTAACGCATATAATAAACAAAAAGGCAATTTCTTGTTCCGTCTCACAAGGTGGACATTCATCCCTCTACACGGGGCCTATAAATGCTCCTTTGTAGATTTGATCAACTCCAATTGTGGGGGATGTACCGCTCCTTGTCATGACATCACCCCATGCGCGTTAAAAATTCAAACGCTTTCGCACGATTTGTCAGCTTTCATAGCGTCGAGAAATTGTATAAATTTTGTCCAATCAGCAAAGACGATGACGACGACGATACTAGCTTTAATTGTGACGACTGTTGATTACTGATCATCAGTCCAGACGCAGACAGCGATGGAGAAGGTGACACGCAGCTATAATATGGTGGAGGATCATCTCCCGTCCCTCGCCAAAGATCGACCCGAGTATTCACAACCGTCGTTGGCGATCAAGACTTTCTACCTAAACGACAAACAGAACAAACACGTAGCGGCGGTCCCCTTTCCCAGCACACTCACGCGATATTTTCCTCAAATTCTAAGCGTTTAATACTCACTGTTCCCCAATGGAACTTTTTCGTCAAATAAATGCCGTTATGGTCCGAATGTGTGGAGAACTGCGTAAAATTAAGTCGAACATGGACGACTTTAACATAGTTGTGAAAAAAATCTTTTCAGCGTGTGTAAATTGAGCCTGAATGGAAAAAAAACAGATATACTTGTCTACGGACGCATTAAAAACTCTGTACGGTCTTGAAAAATATATCACACACCATGTAAAATATCTTAACTATCCTAATGTATTGTTATTTATATACAATGTCCTCACCTCCAAATCGTCTGTTGACCTTTCTGATCCTATACCATATTTTGACTATCTATCGTTATTTGACGATCTTTGTATTTGTATGCATAGCAATAATGAATTATAAAAAATGTGTATTTTTTATAGTAGTAATAAAATGTAAAAAAATGTGTATCTATCTTCCATTTCTTGTAATATCTCCCTCCTATTTAAATTATATATTTGCAGTAAGAGTCATATACCTTAATAAAGAAAAATTAGGTTTACCACTTTATAGATTATATTTAAATATGACATAATTAATAAACATGACAAGTAGAGTATTGATAGTTATGGTGCATATATGCTCACCTAGCAACCAGAGTATTGATAGATAGAATCAAACGTCAAACTTTTATGACGTCACAGAATATAATAATTCATTCATTTAGTAGAGTCATTCTCTTGTGACGTCATTTATTCTACGTAATACATTTTTAAATACCTCTAACATAGTTACCCCCTCCCCTCAAATGTCATACTTATTTGACGTCACAGAATATTATAATTAATTCAAACCTGATTTTATTCAATTAATAATCGTCATTCTCTTGTGGTGTCACTGTTATACGTCACATACATTATTTAAATACCTCTAACATAGTTACCCCCTCCTCTCAAATATTTATCATACTCTTTTGACGTCACATAATATTATAATTCTTTCAAACCTAATTTTATTCAATTAATAAACATAATTCTCTTGTAATGTCACTGTCATACGTCACCTACATTCTTTAAATACCTATAACATCGTTTCCCCTCCCATATTCTCATTTCCGGTCGACTAGATATACTCTGCTCATTACTACTAATGTTGGAGTTAACACACTTTTATATACGGCCATCTTTGTCTCTTTTGAAACTACTACTTTCTTTGCAATGTTTCACATACATCCATTTACTCTCCGAGATGCATTCACTCGCCTGTTGATTTCACCATACAGTCAACTCTCGATTCTACGACCCCGGGAATAGCGTCTCTCTCGAAGTAACGACCCCTTTTTTGGGGAACCGTTAAAAATGTGGGAAAAAAGGTTGAAAAGTTTAAGGAAATCGGCTGTAAAATGTGTTTGTTGCATTTATTTAGGTCGCTGCGTTGCAATTATCTTTGTGAGCGCTGTATTACTAATAACTGGAGTGTGTCAGGTATAAAAATATTAGACACCACCTCATCAATGCCAGCCAATAGCACTTGACTCTGTCCACCCCCTCCCACAAGCAAGACAATGTTTCCCAGCGCGCGACTGCCGCTACATCACGCGCCAGGCTTGCTTTTGCCATTGTTATTTCGATTCTCAATTTGGTTACTATTTTGGTTTGATTTTGTGAACAATTTTTGACCACCCATGCTATTGTTTAACATTGTTATTTTGATTTGGTTACGTTTTTTGTTGGATTTTGTGAACGATTTTTGATGACCCACGCTATTTGTTGTTTAAAAAATCCAATTTTTTAGTATGAAGGTCAGGGGTGGAACAAAAGCTGTTAAAATTCCAACAACGACCCCTTCGAAATAACGACCCTTTTCCAGGGAACCGTGAAAGGTCGTAGAATCGAGAGTTGACTGTATATCCTTCCATTATTACAGAACATTCTGCACAAATACACAAAATTCGTTTACTTATTCTAAAAATATATATATATATATATATATATATATATATATATATATATATATATATATATATATATATATATATATATATATAAAGTTGACAATCATTTCCTGATCCACCGCTATCAAAAACTATCATCTTAGTTTTGGAGACATTTATACGAAAATCTATTCTGCCTGTCGTCACATTCAAACGATTTAATGCACTTTGCAAGTCACTTTCTTTCTCAACCATTAATACAGCATCATCTGCATATAACAGTGCTCTCACATTCACATTGTCCATGTGTACACCAACAACGTCCTCACATGCATTTCTCATACACTTATCCATGAAAACATTAAACAAACATGGAGACATAACACAACCTTGTCTAACACCCTGTTCAATGCCAAACCATTCGCTCAAAGCTCCATACACCCTAACGCCGGTGTCACACTATGCATGTTTGCAGTGTGCGGCTTGGTGGGATGTGTTTCTAAATTTCTCCTGGTGCCAGTTAATAAAGACACATATAACCTTTAGGGTCAACTCTGGTGAGATTATCTTTACTTTTGGATACCGACTACATTCACAGTGAAAACCAAGTTTGGGGAAGTCCCTACTTGTGTGGAAAGGCTATTATCGCATCAACCCAATCGTGGTCTGACTCTCATATAAGCTTATTTAAAATATTAAATACTATTTTTTGTCCCTTTACAAATTACTTTTAATGAAAAATATATACTTGTAATTTAAAGGGTCGGTTTGTTTCCTATCATTGAGATGTTTCAGGTCAGGTTCTGTTTCTATAACAAAGGAAGGCCATTTTCAACTGCAAGTTAATTTCAGTAATTTAGATTATCGTCATTGTTGAGAAAATACTTTCATTAAAATATGCAGATACAAAGGTCAAAATAAATTCTATTCCTTCATTGCTCAAACAGAATATTCATTTTTCACAACTTGCAAAAACTTCAGTAAGTCTGAGGAAGTGTAATTAATTGGTTCACAGATATAACTATGCTGCGGTCCGACACTTTAGCTCAGTCGGTAGCACGTCTGTCTACTGATCTAAGGGTCCCAGTATCGATTCCCAGCATGGACAAAAATGTTATCTTTAGTGAAAAGTGGATTTACCCTTTCTCAGTGATGAATTAACAGCTAAGGCCTTGATGTTGTGTATGTTCTAGATTTAAGATTTGTTTAATTAGTATAAGGCATATAACCTGAACAGTTAGTAAGAACCAGTGCTAAAATAACTATGCTGTTCCTCACCTGAAATCCCCTCGCACCGCACAGTTTGAGAAACCATGTACTAGACATTATACTTTAGTTTATGTGTGGTTGACGTTCTATGTGCAATGGCATAGCCAGGGGGGGGGGGGGGTTTAGGGCCCAGCCGCCCCCCAAAGATTCGGTTTACAGGAGTTAGCCCCCTCCAAATGCTGACAGATTGCTAGGCTACAGGTACTTAAGCATGTTATTATTTCATTTTGTGTGTTTTAGTTTGAATATTTTTTTTTTTTTTTTTTTTTTAATTTTTCTACGGTATCACGGCTTGAAAATATTCTATAACATAGTCTGGGAGCACAAAAACGTTCCTTCACAAACGCACAGTGTGACAGTCATGATTTAACTGCATGAGTTTTCGTTCCGGTTGTCCCATCATCCCTTTTGCCGCAGCATGCTGCGGTGGATCTCGTTGGCTCCGGTTCGACAGGATAGTCTGTCAGCGTTAATTTAAAACAATGTGATGTCACCGTCTCTCACAAATGGACCGGTTTCAACACTCCCACGTAAACACATCGTGTGACACCAACCTAACGCACGCTTTACTTCCATCATACACTTTCATTATTGCATTTAATAACCATGCATTCATATCATACACTCTCAAAACATTCCATAACATACCCCTACTCACTCGATCATACATTTTCTTCAGTTCAACGAATGACAATTAACTTTTTCCTTACTCCAATATATTCTCAATCACTTGCTGCAATGCAAATATCAGTTCATGCAATCTCTACTTGGCGTGAAACCACATTGCACACACCAAATCTTGTCCACAGTTTTTCCACATACCCTTTCAATTAGAACTCTCCCAAAAATTTAACCGGAATACTCAAACTAATTGCCCTATACTCTTGTATTCATTCATACTGCCTTTGTTTAAAGGAACTATAACAGCATTCTTCCAGTCATTAGGGCACTTGAAATCTCAACACACACATTGAACAACTCATACAATTTGGTAAGTAGTATCATGGCCCCACACTTAAGCATTTCACTTGTGATCCCATTACACCCACAGCCTTTCCATTCTTTAACACTTCCATAGCTTTTAACCTCAGCCTCATCAATTTTTTGACTCATCATAATATTTTCCCATTTTCTGCTAATTTCTCTATGTTGTTGCCATAAAATTGCTCAAAATACACCCTCCATCACTCTCTTATATAATTTTAATTCGAGATAATCTCAGCACGTTCATTCTGTATGCCAAAGGTCTTTCCTTGCACTCCTTGTTTTATTCTCTCTACCCACTTCCATAACAGCTTCATATTTACTTCAAACTCTTTCTGCATTCTTTATCCATCTTTTAATCTCATTTGCTCTGTACTCTCCTTTTCTACGTTCTTTGCATTCATATTTTTATCTTTGCTTATGTTCCACAACCTCTTATGTTCTGTTTAACTCTCACAGCAATCATTTGTATGTATGCCTCTTTCTTTGCTCTCCCAGCTTCTTTTACTGGTTAATTCCACCAAGCTTCAATTTCTCACCACCACAAATCCACACTTTTTTTAGGGCACTCAACTACAACCTCTTTTATTCTGTTCCAAGCATTTTTCATATCATTAGCATTTATTTTGACATTCCATTCATGCTCTTGTAAAGTTAATTTCCCCCCAGCATTTCATATTATGCTCTTACTTTCATCTTGCAACTTTTCCACTTTCACTCTTACTTGCATAATACTCTTGCGCTGCTTCCTCACAAAATTCCTACCTAATTCAACTACTAAGATCACTAGGAAGTAATCTGTACTAAATTAAGCTACACACACAGCTCTAGTATTATCCTAATTATAATGACAAAATATAATTACTAATAAATTCTAGGAGGGAGAAATGAGTAAAAGGAAGTATAAACTGGTACATGTCCTTGGATATTATAGTTGATGGGGACTTGCAAGTCTAATATATGAACAAATTAATCTAGGTGTTTAAGATAATATTAAATTAACAAAATAAACAGGGGAAAATAAATATATATAGATGAAATGGTCGAGATCTAAGAGCAAAAAAAACCCTGACCACTTTACAAAAGCATAGTTTACTCACTTTTTTTTGCTGAATGTTTCCTCATACCTAACCAGCTGGTGTGGTAAAATCGACATAGTCTGGACATAAAGTAAAATGGTGGGGAAAAAAAATCTGATTCCCCTCACATGTAGTCAAGTGGACATTATTTGGACCAAGTGACCCAGGAGGCGTGAAATGTTTTTGGCTACATCAGGACCTAGTATATGTGTGATTTACAGACCTGTAATAAGCAGCACACTCTGTTGGTAGCAACACACATGCACAGAAGGCTCCTAACCCCAGCAAATACAAGGCAGGATATATGTCATCTAGTAGAACACTGATGAAACCACCTCCGGGTCCTACAGCATCTGAAGATATGCACAGAACCTGCATATGGAACCAGTGGCGCTTCTCACGCGACACCAAACCATGTTCCAACATTCGCATTATTCTACAACATAAATACTTTGGTTCATATCTGATTTACATGTCTGCTGCTTATACATCTCAACTCTCAATAGACTTCATAAACATTTTTTTCGCATATACTCTTCCTCACCTCTATGTGCACAACTTAACTGTTGGTAGGAACATCTCTTTGAGAGAAAACATAATTTGCACATTCACTAAAATCAATATTGTTATTCTCTTGCTGTTTTTAGTACTAAATATTTAAACACAAATGTACTAAAACCTTGGTCTTTTTCTGACACTATAAATAAATTAACGTCTTAACTCTAAATATATTCATAGAATGAGAATTTAATTATTAATCAATTATACATAATACATAACTTACGTGCATAATTTTTTAGTTTATAAGTTTTAACATATGGGTGATGTAATGGTTTAATCTATGGAGGAGTGATTTAGCTTTAGAAAATTATGGTGGTAAGTGATAAAACTGTGTATAAAACACTCAAAATACAATCTGTCTCACAAGCCTGACACCTTAAATCATGTGCACTCTTCCCTTATGGATAGTAACAGTCTATGAGGTAAGGTAAAATGAGATGATGTATATAACTGACATAGAAATACATTGCCAATGTATCTCAATCATGTTTTGTTCATACCCATAGTTGATAGCCGGCATATGTACAGAACTTTTCTTGACAGCATAGGCTCTCTGGTAGCCTGGTCCACGTAGTAAAGAGATTTCTCCAACACTGCACAGTGTATCTTCACTCTGTTGACTGTCATGGAGATACGTGTGTGCATCCACCTTGTCCGCACAGAATGCAATGTCACCCTGAAAGACTCGATACTATTGATTTCAACAAAACTGCACTTTTATTAAAAATTATTTGTTGGAAGGGTGGGATTTATTCGATTGAGGGATGCTGGAGGTTAATGGCTTCTTTGAACACCATGACTACTTCCTATTCAACTTATAAGGTACCCGCTTTGGTGGACGAGTGGTCTAACATGCTACTCTTGCAGTAGACTAGACTTCCGATGACAGGAGGATCGAGATTCAAATTTGGGTTGGGTGTACTCAGAGTGTTTTTTCCGAAATGGTTTTCCACTTTTCACACAAATGCGCGTACACTTCATATAAATATAAACTTTCTAATCCCTAAAACCATTAGGGTAATTAGTACATAAGCGTATATTGTATAACCGAACAGGTAGTAAGATGTGGTGATAAAAAACTTTTAAGGTGGTGACAGAAGGTAGCCTAGATGATGGGAGAACTCGCTTTCGTTTAGCTTTTTAAACTTTATGTTTTATTTTGAACATGTTTTCTATGTGCTTTTTTTTTTTTAAATCAAAATAGTTATAATATATTTTAAGTTAAAAATACCTTCCTAGTTGTTATATTCACTCATGATTTTCAACTTTACTTATTAAGATTGTCATATTTGTAATGTTGACGTTGGTATGCATTTTGTGCAATTTTAAGCACTCTTATACCTAATGACCAACACTGTTATTTATAAATTTAGGCAAATTTCATCCAAGTGATTTTTATAGACCCTATAATTTTTTTGCAGTTGTAAAAATGTTAAATTATTAACTAGAGCAATAACTTTATCTATTCAATTTTAAAGGTTATATTTTTAAATAATTACTCCAGTATACAGATGTCTCCAGCATTTCAGCATTCATGTTTGGTTACAATATGTTTTATGAGTGAGCGGTTTTCCATCGTACATCAATTTGATAACAACATATTTTATCTGTGTTCAGTGAATTGAAAAATAAATATATTAAATTGACAAGGAGGTTGAGATTCGCCTTAGGTTCACAGGCGGTACCCTTTAACTTAGACCGCCAGGTCACCAAGTTAGTCTATTAATGTGACACTTGGGATTGATGTGTCATACAAATCTTATCAATCCTATATAGAATGTATTAATTGAACTCGTAAATCAGTTTCAATGTTAGAAAAATGAATCCTGCTAGTTGCTTGCTACAATGCTGAGAATGTCCCTTACACAAGTACCACGTTGAGAAAGATAGCAATAACACAATAGCTTTTTAGAATATTGATGTGTATTGTTCTTTCATACTTAGTGAAAAAATCTTGCGATTGATTGGCCTCACTGTCAATGCGAAATCACAGGACATATCAATAAGCTAGTCTCTTTTCTTGCAATCAGATCCAACTCTTCAACTTTGTCATGAAAATCAAAAGGTAACATAACCAATCTATTTTTGTTGTTGATGATGTTGTGAATAGTTATTAATTTTACTTTCAGACTCACAAAAATGCACAGCAATTAATTTTTTCAGGTCTTCAGCTTATTTTCCTGAAGTCATATTGTGCTGTGTAGGGAAGTTTGATGGATCCCCTCTTGAAAAGAGTAGGCCTTCTTCCAAGAAATAAGTTTCTTTTGAATCCTTTGATTTGGTAGAAAACAAGGTGTAACTATTATTGATAAATTTGTATTATGTGCTTTAAAAACAAATCGTTTATATTTCCTCAACAGAGAATAAGATGGGAGCTCCATCTGAAAATAGGTAACAGCAATATGTTGATCTCTTATATTATTGACAAAGACACTTTTGAAATTGGATCTTTAGCTTCTTTTCCAAGCATTGTTTCAACAATGACCTAACAAGCTGGCCCAATAAATTTTTGCCAATAACATGTGGTTTCATGTTTTTTGTTATCAATTCAGCAATTTTGAATGATGCCTTAAGTCAATATCTGAAACTTTGACCCTTTTTTCCATTTAGTTGCGGCCTTAAGTTGTGATTTTAAAAGATGTTCAAATTATGAAGGTTTTTGGGACTCATCAAGGTGTTTGATGACAGGATTATACTTCATTTTGCTTCATTACTCAGTCATTTTCAACAAAAGATACAAATGGGAACTGGCATTTCACAATCTTCATTACCCAAAGCTAAATATATATTATTACATATTTTCCATAACACTTAAAAAGGCTCGAAACTGGAACTATTAGTAGACATGTCACAAGATGATTTGATTTGTTTTCCATTACTTATGCCTGGTTTTATAGTGTTTGGTTCAATATTTTTCTATTAACGTTACTGGCATGATTAATGTTATGTAGTCAGCCAGAAGGCTGTGAGTTTTGTTATTCTTTGCTCTCTCTTTTGATTATTTCCTTTTCCGGTTCAGTCTACCATGTGATGGCGGCGCTAGGCTAAGTGCTTATTCTAATAGCCTATTAAATCTATAAACATCATGTCTAATCTTCTAATTATTAATAACCTTCTCAGTACAAACTAAAGTTAAGTTACAACAACTGGCGACGAGTGATTATTTTTTATTTTCAAGAACCCTGAGTTTATTTTGTGTCTTAGTATCGTCCGTGCAATTTTTCGTACGCCAACAGTCTCGACATGCCTAAGTTTACCATTTTTGACCCTCATCTCGAGGACATCAAATAATATTTTGCCAGATTTGAACAGTTCAGCACCACTGAAATAATTGCAGCGGACATAAGAGTTACTTGGCTCCTAAGATGCATTGGCTCAGTCGCTTATCAGGTCTTAACAGATCTCTGCTCGCCAGTCACGCCGGGAACAAAGACTTTCGTCCAACTAAAGACTCTTCTCGAAACTCACTACGCTCCCACAAGATCTGTGTACGAAGAGCGTTTTACCTTTAGTTGTCGCAAACAGCGTGCGGGAGAGTCCTACGCGACCTTCAGCCTATCTTTTCGTCATCTTTCCGCCACTTGTAGCTTCGGAACATTCCTGGATGACACCCTAAAGTCGCAATTTTATCACAACATCTCGTTGGACATGGTTCGCGACAAGATCAGTAATGAAGAGAGTAATTTCAGCGCTATGGTTGCTCTCGCCACCAGCTACGAGATCCCTGGACCAGCCACTGCACCGGTAAATGTCGGTGGCAACCTAATCTCATCAACGCGGTTCGCCCATATCAGCATAAGAACAAGAAATTTAAGAAAAAGTTCCAATCCAGTCAAGGAAAAAAACCTCAGCTCTCGTCAGGACCCAATCAGCCGTCTCAAAGCGCGTTATATGCAGGTTGTGGTGGGCCTCGTGCTAGGTCTAAATGTCCTTTCAAAGATGCGCAATGTCATAACTGTCATTTTAGAGGACATATTGCTAAGGTTTGTCGCAGGGTCAAAAATTCCTCTCAGCATCAAGTAGGTGTCCGTTAAATTCAGGAGGACATACCTTCAGTGTCTGTCCAAGCTACTACAGCTTGTGACTTGTACGTGGTCAACAGTAGTCAGGCACCAGCTCGCAGCAGTGTTCAGTTGGAAGTCAATGGTGTACCTTTCACCATTGAAGTTAATACAGTGGCCAGCGCTAGTCCTATTGGTGAGCCAGTGTACCTTGCACATTTCAAACGCCTTCCTCTGGTGAGTACCACTTCACTTCGTGGTTGCACTAGGCATGAACTAGATCTGTTGGGGGAAACCCCGTTAAAGTCTCGTATTAGGGTCAGTCTACTACGTTACCCCTAGTAGTGGTTTGGGGCTCCTTCCCCTCACTATTGGGCATATCTTGGATCAGCCATATTCAGCTGGATTGGAACGCTATCTTTCCCATCAACTATGTTCGGCAGCTACAAAGTGATGTGGTGGGCCTGCTCAGGAATAAATATCCCTCAGTCTTTAAAGAGGTACCAGGTGATATTAAGGGTGTGGAAGTTAATGTAGTTCTAAAAGAGGGGGCCATTCCAGTATTCTATGGCCCTCGAGTCATTCCTATTCCTTTGAGGAATGCTGCTAAGAAGGCCCTTGAGGAAATGGAATCAAGCAGTTTTATTCAGAAAACCAATAGTCACACCTGGGGAACACCTCTGGTAATTGTTCCTCGGGCCAACAAATCCGCATGGGTGTTTGGATATTTCAGCGTGACAGTAAACCCTCAGTTAAATCTTGAGCACTATCCTTTACCAGTTATCGATGACTTGTCTACTATTCAAGGTTCTGTTTTCAGTGTACTCGATCTTGCCCAGGCTTGCCAACAGCTAAAGTTGGGACCAGCTTCCCAGGAGATTTTGACCTTGAGCACTCCGTATGGCCCATACAAGTGCCTTCTCCTTCCATATGGTTTGTCTTCGGCTCCAGCCATCTTTCAAAGTGTCATTAGTAAGGTATTGGCCGGCATTGATTGTTTTATTTATTTAGATGACATTTTAGTGTCAGTTAACACAGTTGAGGAGTGCCTAAGTAAAGTGGAAGTTATTCTACCTAGGTTTGTAGAATATAATGCCATTGTCAAACTGGAAAAGTGTCATTTCCTAAAGCCAAGGGTTAGACTTTTGGGTCACATTTCGGATGCCCAAGGGCTGCATCCAGATCAGGACCACATCCAGACTCTCCTTCAAGTTAAAGAACCTTCATCAAAATCTGAACTTCACTCGTTCATTGGGTTTGTGACCTTTTACGCAAAGTTCATTCCCAACATGTCCACTTTGCTTCGTCCGTTGTATGCCTTGCTCAAGCAGGATGCCAATTGGAGGTGGGGATCTGAGCAACAAAAGGCTTATCATCAGTGTCTTCAGGAATTGAGTGGTAATCAGGTACTCATTCCTTACTCTACTGGCTTGCCACTTAGGATGACAAGTGATGCCTCTCAGTATGGTGTGGGTGCTGTCATCTCCCACATCTTCCCCGATAGGGGGGAACGCCCTATCGCTTTCGCATCTAAGACCTTCTCCAATGCTGAGAAAAACTACCCCCAGCACGAGCGTGAGGCTGCAGCTATTATTTTTGGGCTTAAGAAATTTAGTAAATACCTGTTTGGCAGACTTTTTGAGCTATGCACTGACAATGCAGCGTTGGTGTCTATTTTTGTGTCTAAAGCTAAAATGCGACCTCTCACTGCTCTTAGCCTACAACGTTGGACCATCCATCCTGTTGTCGGCCTTCCAGTATAAGATCACATTTCGAAAATCTGAGCTGATTCCTCATGCTGATTTCCTTAGCCGAAACCCTCTCCCCGATCATACGGAGGTGGAGTCTGACATCTACAAGATCTCCTTGGTGTCCCTGGGACCTCTCACTGCAGTCCAAATGGCCACCGAGACCAGGAAGGATTCCATATTGAGTCGAGTGCTCCCATATGTCCTCAATGGTTGGCCTGATGTGGTGCCCGATGAAGGTCTTCACCCTTTCATTGGCGAGCCATGGAATTATCGGCCGAATCTGATTGTTTATTGTAGTTGTCTAGGGTCATCGTCCCGTCAGCGCTCGTCCCGAAGTCCTGGAGCTCCTCCATTAGCTTCATCCTGGCTCTAGTCGCATGAAGAACCTGGCACGTAGTTTTGTGTGGTGGCCAGGTATTAATGACGAATTGGAAGCTAGGGTAAACAGGTGCGGTGTTTGCCAATCACTCCAGTCAACGGCACCTCATGAGCTCTGATTCCTGGGTCCTGGCCTTTACTAGAGGTGGCAAAGAATTTATATTGATTTTGCTGAATTTGAAGGTAAGACCCTATCATTACTGTAAATGGTCATTCTAAATGGCCCCGAGGTCCAAATCATGAATGAAGGTACCTCAGCAGAGCACACCAGTGAAGCTCTGCGCTCAATGTTTGCAGCCTGGGGCTGCGTCAGGTGCATTCTCTAGTTTTATGTCTAACAATGGAATTGTACATTCCCCTTCTCCTGTTTATCACCCCAATCTAATGGTTTGGTGGAGATTGTCGTTAAGACCACCAAGACAACTCTCATGAAACAATTGTTTGATGTTTCCCTACTAAATCCAGAACCCTTCAGCATAAAGTAGACACCTTTCTTTTGGCATATCGCAACATGCCTCACACGGTAACTAAGGTGACACCAGCTGAAATATTTTTGGGCCGAAAGCCCCGCATCAAGCTTTCGCTTCTCCACCCGCCCATGCTCTCAAGCAAAGAGTGAAGGAGGCTCAGGCAAAATTCACTGCTTCACAATCTTCCAAGGTAACACATTTCTCTCCAGGTGACCTAGTGTGGGTGCGCTCTATCACTCATTTCAAACTCAAGGCGGTTCCAGATGAAATTCAGCATAGAGTCTCAACTGTCTCATATCTAGTGATGGTTGGTGGACGCTTAAAACAAATGTCAACATCTCAATTACGCCTCCAAGACCCCAAGGCTGTTCCAGTTGAGTTGTCATGGGAGATGGTCGAGCAGGCCATGTCAGCACCTATGACTACCCCTACATCTGATGGACCAACACCGGGCCCTCTAATTCAGTCACCCCAGTTGCTGACCTCTCCCGGTCAGCATCTCCAGCTCCAGAGCCTTCCACGGATTCCACTCCAGAGACCTTTCGTCGATCTCCCAGCGTGACGGCTCCGGCTGACACCCCTGTGAGACCTGCTGCAGCGCCTCCGAGATTGTCTGCCCCCCGAGCAGCCTCGTCAAACTCATCGCCTGGGGGCGCCCCAGTAACGACTCGGCCATCAAACCCCAATGCCCGGACTTTATCTATGTTTCGCATTAGTCAGAACTTTGATTGTGTTCCTTTCTTGCTCACTTTACTAGATTGAAACCAAGACTATTAATGGTTCCAAGGACTTATACTTATTCTTGTATTCTAGGGGCCTGCGCCGGCAATTGATGTTAAGTTAATTACGCGTGGGAGAGTGTTATGTAATCAGCCAGAAGGCTGTGAGTTTTGTTATTCTTTTCTCTCTCTTTTGATTATTTCCTTTTCCGGTTCGGTATACCATGTGATGGCGGCGTTAGGCTAAGTGATTATTCTAATGGCCTATTAAATCTATTAACATATGTCTAATCTTCTAATAATTAATAACCTTCTCACACAAACTAAAGTTAAGTTACAACAATTAACACTATTTGAAAATTTATAATCACTGATATTTTCTTCATTTTTCTGGTTCTTAAGTAAAATATTATCCATGGTTATAAAAACAATAACAGATTTCAGCAAACGAGATAAAATGCTGTCAATTCTGACGCAGGTAAACAAAGTGATTGGTATTGACAAATACGCCAGATTTAACAAAAACATTGGCAGGAGGGTGATGTCATTCACAATGCAACTGTGCTATGCACTACTACCGAAAACATTAAGAAATTGATTCAATGTTGGCGGGCTGACACCTGCAATTTGTAAGTCTACATTTACTTAAAAACGAAGAATACAATGTGCTCAACAAGATATATTACAGCTAATATTCAAATCCCATCTTTAGTGGCTCATTTTAATTTGATTTATTTATATTTATATTTGTATACAACCATGAATTAAACTAAACCTTAGGAAATTTTGTAGTACACTAATATGCCGTGGCACACCGGTTGGAAACCATTGCTTTAAAATAAGTAGTAATTAATGATCTTTGTTTTGAAGGTTTTCTCCCGTCAAGTTTCTAGTCGGGAGCTAATCGAAGAACCCATCTCATAGGGTGGATAAGCTCAATGTTTGTGATGGAAATGTTAAAACGTTATTTATTTGAGGTACTAGCGTGCACGTTCTGAACCAAATGAACAAATCGGCATATGAGAATTTCTACAAGCTTGAGCAAAAGGCCCTTCCAATTTTGCCGGGATAGGTATTTCCACAGACCTTTCAGCGTCTTTTATACGCCACAATCACCATGGGGCAGCTTTACTTCCCCTCCAAAGAAAGCTGTGCTACGGATTTTTACTACTAAAGAAAAATCTGTTGACTGTGGCTGAGTTTGAACTCGCGAACATTGGGTTTTGAAGCAAGCACATTACCCCAAGACACCAAGGTTGACATTATTCCAAAAATGGTCTATGACACAATAGCCTAATCCCTAATAAATGTGCTCCCAGTTGTAGGTTTGTTCATCGAGTGATTACTTGTATCTTCCTGAGCAAATACATTCAGAAGCATTTTCCATAAGCACTATCGCTCAATCAGTAGGATTTTCAGCTATGAACCAGAATAATGCAATGTTGGCTAAGAATGACACCCAAGTTATGAAACCAAGTTCGGAAGTAAAGCATGTTAAACAGTTAAATTATTAACACTATGCAGGTGATCCAAGAAATCTAAGAGATCAAATTAATTTAAGAATATGATAAATATAATAATAAATTTAGAAATATAAGATGGACATGACAGGCTCATTACAACATATAAATAAAATGAAGACCTGAATTTTATGGGAAAAAATAGTTGCTTCTGCCATGTAAAAAAACTTAGTGTGAAGGTTTTCTCTCTTCTCTCTCTCTCTCTCTCTCTCTCTCCTCCTCTCCTCTCCCAAGAGGCATACGATTGGATGAGATACATTAGTGGCTGGTGGGGGACTACTTTCTGTGATGATCTGCAAGGTTGATCCTACTCACTACGAAGGATGGAAAAGACTGAAGCCAGGATGACGTGAGCCCCACCTTTATTCAATAATTCGAGAATAAAGAAGAAAATTCTTTATTGTGACCATGTCATCACCTTTGTTCAGGATGTTTCAAGACTTGTGTGGAAGGTTCTATGCAGCTATCAAAGAAGAATTTGCCAGATTCCTGCCCTTGTGATCCTGTTATGCCATGCTATTGGTCAGCTGTTGTCCCATTCACTGAGATTACTATCGTCTACTGTGAGTTTATATTGGCACGTTGTACCAGGAGACATAACTCTTGTTTTACCACAGTGCTATTGTTAGGTAAGCGCAGCGCTGCCCAAGGCAGATTAGCATATTTTTAGTATTCAAAATTCTTTTTAGTGTAATCTAGCATTGTAAATAAAATAAATGCGTAGTCTTAACTATTTTAATTTATTTTAAAATATTGATTATTCCCTTGTTTAATATTAACTATAACCAAAATAACATTTTTTCTGCTCTTTAGCAACTAGCAAAATGTTTGGGTTTTAACCTTAAAGTGTTATTAAAGACCTTCAGTTTGAGAGGGGGAAAGTTATTTGCAAAAGTAAATTACTATGTAGCCAGTCTGTGTTGCAAGAAATTTTTAATTTTTCTTATAAAATGTTTGTTAAGTAAATTATAAATATAATATAACCTCTACCTAATGTCATCATTTAGGGACAGATAAGCTAGGTGGTTTATAATAGTTAAACTAAATTATAACTATATCAAGCTATATTATATAGTCCCTGGATTTTGATTAATTTTTATTACAAACCCAAAAATTTAATAATTTAAATATTTTGGTGGAAAACTGATTTTTCTTCTAAAAGACCAAAACATTCCTAATGAACAACAAAGGCAGATACACATATTTAGGATTTAGTTACTCAGAAAATAGTCATCTCCACATATTTCAAAAACTATATTCATTATAAAAAATGTTATCAAAACCGCTAAATAATCAAAGTATAATATAATGTTGCTCACCTTTAACACTAATGGTAGACCAGCAGACAAACCCAGAAAGCTCGGACTTACTTCAATATGATCTAACTGAAGAGAGATGCATTCTTCTCTAGCTGAGAATACAAACCAAAATAAAATAGTATCATTATAAACTTTAATTCAGACTCGACTCTACATTCTCTCTTGATATTTACAAATAATACCTTAAATAAAATATGTTGTTTTAAATGCTGGGATCTTTGCAACTGGAAGCAATAATTTTGTTACAAAATACTTTATTTAGAGTCTAGTGTAAACTCTGGTTTCGTTTTATGAGACTTTCAATTCTATTTTATAAAATTAAAATTTCTACTGTGTAGGCCTACATAATAATTGAGGTCAGCTCTTCTGCATCAACATCATGCACTTGATAAACATTCTTTGAAGATAGACAAAATTAGTACCAAAGAATAACAATGAGCTTGGGATATAACATATATCTTGGTTCATGGTAGGTGCTGAAAATGGCTTAATAGTGTCTTTAAATTTCTAATTTTAGTTTATTTTTAGCTATCACATATGGTATTAAGTATTAAAGTTATTATTGGCTTAATTTAAGGGTTGGGAATGAGGAAGTTAATTTAGAGAAGGTGCATTCACATTAAAGAATAGAGGGAATAGGAAAACAACCCTCGATGAACTCGGCCAAGATTCTAACCTCAACCATTAATCCAGTATGTTGAGGTTAGATTGTGAGCGCAATCAATGCGGGTAGTTTTAGAATTAACAATAATTGCTTAGTGATATTATGTCCTGCACTAGCTTCATTGCTTTTTTTCTATGTTTTCAGATTATATCAATATGCACTAATTATGCTAAAGAGTTTGAGATAAGAAAGGTCGAGTTTAAAGTAAGTGTATCCGCATTTGCTTGGAGGCAGAGAGAAAACCATTTAGGAAAAATGACTCTCAGTACACCCAACGGGGATTCAAACCCCTATCCCCCTTTCATTGGCAATCTAGTCTTAACATGAGAGTGACACCTTAGATCATGCAGCCATTGAAGCAAGTAATTTCTTGTTGATGGAGTATCTACAAGATCACAATGTATTGGGATAAGATTTGATTGCCTCTGAACATCTAATAATAATAATTGTACAGCTGAAAAAACCAATGACTAGTGAACAATATAGTATTTTTATCACAATAAACTAAATATTTAACAGAGCGTAGTAACTACTTTTGAGTAGTTAATTTATTAGTAAGTAATATTGTAATTTTAAACTTTTAGAAAATTTCCTGATTGATTAATAGCCTATAGCTCACATACTTGTAACTGAAATCTTAACTGTTTTGGTCTGTCTAAAAATAAATGTCATTGTTTATGTATACTTGTTATGTATGTGAGTGCTGACTGAGGTCACACTATAACCGCGAATGTCCTAGGTACAGATTAGACCAATTGCCTCGTAACACTGACGCTACCTCGTTTGTCTGTCATGGCGGTCTCGCATTTCACTTGTTTCTCAGTTGTTTACAATGCTCTCCGGCGCACAACAAGACTTGTACCATACATATACTACAGTCCTCCCCTCATAGTTAAATTATACCTATGTGTTTTTGGTTTATTTCCCTAAGACTATGCAGTTTTCTCCCCGCTCACTAATTTCAATTTTAGTCAACATAACGAGGATTTGGCCTCCTCATCCTTTGTGGCCTCAACAAAGGTGGCTCGTGCATCCTTCCTCTGAGTTGCAAGGAGAGTGGCTGATGTGGGTGCTTGGTGTTCACTGGCTGTAAACAGGGTGCTTGTTGTTGCTGCTCCTTACAAGGCCTTCCCTGTTTTTGTGTTGCCTGTTGGTTTTGCCTACTTGTTTGTCCCGGTTCCCAGGAATTCTCTCGCTGTGGTATCATCTCATGATGTCGTTCACAATGGAGGTGGGTCCTGGTCTGGTTCTTGTTGTACCGGTGTGTCCTCCCACTGGAATAGTTGTAAAGGCAAGTGCTGTTCTCTCTGAGAATATTGCTGCTTGCCTGTCTGGAGTGACTCTGAAGCCTGTTTGAGCTGGTCAACATGCCTTCTCTGTCTACGACCATCCTTGTTGGTTACTTCATACATCCATTCTCCTAAGGATTTTCCCACTGTGCCCTGGGTCCACTTGGGGTGGTTGGCAGACTATTCTCGAATCCACACTGTATCTCCTAGGTGGAACTGTCGCTTAGGGTGTTTGTTTGTCTCATGCTTTCCTTCCTTGTGTGATGTGTGGTCCGGATGGAGCATATCTAGAGCCGTTTGCAGTTTACGACCCATAAGCAATTCTGCGGAGTCACTCCAGTGGTTGCGTGTGGGGTGATTCTGTGGCTAAAAAGAACACGCGCAAGACGTGTATGTCAACCTCCCTTTACATGTTTTTTTAGGCCGTTTTTATAGTTTCTACTGCCCGTTTGGCCTGCCCATTACTTGAAGGGTGATATGGTGGTGTTTTCACATGTACGACTCCATTTTTCCTCAATAATGCAGAAAACTCAGAAGACACTAACTGTGTACCATTGTCGCTAACTAGTGTGTCTGGGATGCCATGTCTTGCGAAAATCTCTCGCATATTCTTGATAAGTGATCCGGCTGTCATTGAGCTTATTGTGGTGGCTTCTATCCATTTGGAATATGCACCCACTACCAAGAATAGTGTGTCCTTCTACTGGTCCGGCAAAGTCAGTGTGAATTCTGGACCACGGTTTGCTGGGGTTTGGCCAAGGGTGAGTTGTTGCTTTGATTGAGTTATGTTTAACTTCTTAGCAGATATTGCAGCTTCTTACAGTCGCTTCTACTTCCTTGTCTATGTTTGGCCACCACATTGCACCGCGTGCTGCATACTTTGGGTTTATGATTCCCAGGTGTGTGTTATGAAGTAGCTGTAGAGCTGCTGGTCTTTAAGAGGTTGGCATGACAACTCGAGATCCTCTGATCAAACACCCTCTTGAAGTGTTCAGTTCCTGACGTAACGTCCAAAACGGTGTTCGATCTGGCCCAGGATTACAATCTGGCCACCCAGTTTCAATCAATCTTTTAACGTTGCACAATACGGCGTCACTTTCCGTTTCGTACGCCACTTGGGATGACGATATAGGTCCTTCACCTGATATATCCAGTAAGTAAACTCCCAATGGCTCTGGTTTAGCTTGCTTTACAGTGAGTTCTGGTAGTCTGCTAAGAGCATCTGCATGCCCCACTTTCTTGCCCGGTCGATACTGCAGGTCATAGTCGTAGGCTGACAATATTAATGACCATCTGAGCATGCGAGGTTAAACCACGGTTGGAATGGGTTTGTCAGCAGCTTAAAGTCCTAAAAGTGGTTTGTGATCTGTCACTGCTGTAAATTTGCTACAAAGGAGGTTTTGTCGAAACTTTGTCACCCCATAGACAAGAGCTAAGCCTTCTTTGTATATTTGTGAATAGTTGCGCTCCGCTTTGGTGAGCGTCCTAGACCCAAATGCTATTGGCTTCTCAGTCCCATTTTCCATTATGTGGGCTAGTAGTACTGCTCCAATTCCATAAGGGCTGGCATCACAGGTTTGTTTGGGTCGTAGTGAACCAAGATCGGTGCTGATGTTAGTACCTTTTAGCTGCATCCATGGCTTCCCTATGTTCCTGCGTCCAGTTCCACTCACTGTGTTGATCCAGTAGACGGTGAAGTGGTTCCAGGATAGTAGCTTTGTTGTGTAGAAAACGCCCATAAAAATTCAGCAACCCTAAAAATTACTGTAACTGTGTTTTATTCACAGGTTCTGGGGCATTCTGAATAGCGCTCACTTTTTCAGACATTGGGTGTAGGCCTGAAGCATCAATTCGATATCCCAAAAAGGTTGTTGCTGGTACTCCAAACTGACATTTTGCTATTTTACTCAAAGACCCGCATCACTGAGTCGCTGAAGCACCTGACAGAGTTTGTACTCCTGTTCTTGGAACGTTCTACTTGCCATTACTATGTCGTCCAGTAGGATTGCCACTCCCTCCATATTTGCGAATAAGTCAGCCATCATTATTTGGAAAATGCCTGGTGCCTTGTTAATCCCGAATGGCAAGCGGTGCACCCAGTGGAGTCCCTTGATTGTGTTTACTTTTAAAACATCTGCAGATTCCACATCTGCTTTGAGCTGCGTATATGCTTGCTCTAAACCAATTTTTGAGAAAATGGTTCCTTCTGCCAGTTGTGCGAAAGCCTCTGAAGCTGTAGGTAAGGGGTATGTATCAGGCTTTAAGGTTTTGTTCAGTGTTGCCCTGTAGTCCCCACAAAGACGAAGCTCCCCATTTCCTTTTTCAATTATAACTAATGGTTTGGCCCATCTAGAGTATGGCACTGGCTCATACACCCCCAGATCAACTAGCCTTTGAATTTCTTTATCCACTCTGCCTCTTAGCGCAAATGGTACTTGCCTGGCATTACAATATTTTGGTGGTATGGATGGATCCAGCTCCAGTATCACCATAGGTCCATTAAACTCTCCAAATGTGGGGTGAGCCATTGCCGGGTAACCTTGTACTACGGTGTTTAAATCCTTATCTTCACTCGGCGTAAGCAGGGTATTTTGCACTGTGACCTTATTGTTTGTCCTGTATCCAGGTACCGGTAATTCTTGTTGAATATTAATGATGGTAGGATTTTGCTCTGTGTTCGCTTAAGTGTTGCCTATAACATTTAGCCCGTGAATTGTGAGTCCAAGGGGCTCAAACCACGGTCTTCCAAGTAGACTGGGTCCATGGCCTGTGGTTACTGCCAGGGTTAGGGTTGCTCGTTTTTCTTTAAATTGAACCTCTACTGATTTTGAGCCTAGTAGCCTAAGTGGTGTGTTAGCTACCCAGGTACGCAAATCAAAGTCCAAGGATTCTAACTTGGGTTGGTGTGGCCAAAGTACTTTATGAGTTTCCTCCACGATGAGCGTCAGGGCTGCCCCTGTGTCTACCTACATGGTGTGAAACATACCGTATATGCGCAGAGACAGTTTTATTGCTGGCATTGGGGGTTGCCTCTTGGTGTCAGGCACACTATGTTTCGAAACGTCTTTAATATTATATAATTCCAGCCCCTCTATTGATAGCTCCTCGGAATCCTGTTTATGAGGCTCTGTTATATCCGTTACCTGATGTGCCCTTGCTGTATTCCTACCGTGTCTTGTCTCCGAAAGATAAACAGGCTCCACATGCCCTCTTCGACCACAAGCTGTACAGTAAAGCTTGTTTTGATCCACCATACAGTGGCGTGTTTGATGCTGCCCTGCACATCTCAAACACTGTCCGGAAAGAAGTACCGTGCTCTTCTCCCTTGGTTTTCCTGGCCAGGTCCTACGTTGATTGAGGGTGGATTCCCTACATGTGGTTGTGACCCGTGGTTTGTGTCCTGTTGGCGCGTTCGCTGGAACGTAGGTTTATATTGGGCCGGCTACCAATCCCATATACAGCTTCGTGTGTTGTCGCTTCATCCCGTACATCCTCTACATATATTTTGGCAACTTAAGCCGCTTTGGCAGCTTCTATTGCTATTTTAAATGTCAGGTCGGGCTTGTAAAAATTGTTGCTGTAATTGAGTGTCAATCAATCCGCAAACAAATTGATTACGAAGCATCTTTTCCATTACCACCTCACCACCAAAACCACAACCATCGGCGATTCGGCGAAGATCAGTGGCAAACACATCTATACTCTCCCATATCTGCTGGCGTCGACGGGTGAACAGGTGGCAATGCACTGTCTCGTTTGGACGAGGCGCAAACCGCGTAGTCAGCCGATCAATCAGTTCTACAAATGGAATCTCACTCCAATCGCGTGACCCAAGTTCGTCACTGAGAATTTTCAACGTACCTAACCCACAACTACACAAAAAATGGGCTCTCTTCTGCGTATCATCGACGATCTTTTTATATTAAAAAAATCCTTAATTGCGTCAAGCATAGCGGCCATGTTGAGGTCTCACCCACGTTGAATTCCTGTCGTTCAGACATACTGGCCAATAATAGTAATATTCCAACCAATTAATTATTAAATTATACACGTACACGGCTTAGCTAATATTATAAGCGTCCGTTTCCACTATCTCGTCGCCATCTGTTATGTATGTGGGTGCTAAATGAGGTCACATTATAACCGCGAATGTCCTAAGTACAGTTCACACCCGTTACCTCGTAGCACTGACGCTACCTCGTTTGTCTGTCATGGTGGTTTCGCACTTCACTTGTTTCTCAGTTATTTACAATGCTCTCCGGCGCACAACAATTACATACATACATACATACATACATACTACATATTACAATATTGCTTTTGATCTTCAGGGTTGGCATACATTTTCATTTTCATGGTGTATATCATTTTTATAGTTGTTAAAATTCTTTTTCTAAATTACTCGATCATTTGTTTACAACTAGCTAAAACCACAACATTAAAAATAAATTATCAATACCATGCACTCTACCGCAATTGTGATGTGTAACTTTGTAACATTAAACAACCAAATAATGAGAAGCATGTTGCCGAGATGTGCGCAATGATGACATCAAAGTTCATGGTGG
This sequence comes from Timema cristinae, assembly GCA_039000515.1. Lineage (NCBI taxonomy): Eukaryota > Metazoa > Arthropoda > Insecta > Phasmatodea > Timematidae > Timema > Timema cristinae. The sequence continues at coordinate 38,611,143 of JBCFYV010000012.1, forward strand.
CAGTGAAATCACATGTTTCATTTCAGTGTGGATAGGTAGAGTTCATTGTGTCACTCAACATTAGAATTAGAAATTTGTCATGAACTGAGAAATGTACATGTTCATTCACAATTTATTAGTTTATATGAGCAAAACATATATTAAACACAAAATATGGGGAGATGGACATTTATAATTTCAAAACTGGAAACAAATGTCCACCCATGAAGGAGAATATTGAAGTTTTCTCTTTTAATTCCTTGGTGAAGATCCTTCATATGGGATGTTATTCAACTAGAGTTAGTTTTCCTTTTAATCATATAATATATTTCATATATTTCCTCTGGTTGAGTTCTCTTTTAGTTTTTAAGTTCAATAAATGAAGTTTTTATTTCATCTTCTTGGTGGAAATTAAACAATATCGGTCTTTTTTCTTAGTGTTTAAAAGTTTATGCCCATTACTAAAATAGCATCTACACGGCTTTATTACGCATTATCGAATTTTGTTATGTTTAAAAACAACTATAACCACATATTGTTATTTGATCATTTGAGCATACGAAATCATAATTAAATAAAAGAGTTAGATGAATTAAAGTTGTATATTTTGTTTGTATAGCAATTTATTCCACAGCAAATGTGTACATTTCATGAAAAACAAAAAATTATTGGTAGCACTATATATTTATAAAGTTTTTCAGGCCCCCTTAAATTTTACATTAACCCTGTCTACAAAAGTAATTAATACTTTTTGAAAAAGAAAATAAATAAGACCAAAAAAAGACGTATAATTTATACATTTATCTATAGAAAAAAAATACAGAAAACATATTATACCTATTCTAATAATTTAGTAATAGTTGGCCTACTAGTAGTGGAAATGTGAATGGTATATTGATATTTAAACATTTTCTGATATCCCAGAAAATTCCAACACCCCTTTTAAATCCCCAGGCCCGAGTATGATGTAACCCTTCCATCCTGCTTTTATAGAGCCTGTCTGGCAATTACTTCCATCCAACCTTGAACCAGATGACCGGCAACCCTCACCTTAAAATAGGTGTGATAATAGTGAGTGTCTTGAAGAGCTAGTCCCATCTTTGTTCCCCCGTGGAGTATCCCTTGTAAAGTTTTGGTAGCTGGACCAGTTGAGGACATGATGGAGATGACACTGGCGGAATATGCCGTGTACATTAAAACTGCGAGAACAAACACTGTGATGAACAGTATTCTGGCTGCGGAGGTCACAGGATCACGGGAACAACCTGGGTCAACAGTATGACAAATTAAAATAACAAAATATAATTAGAAATTTCCATTTACAAAAAGTGGAATTTAGACTTTAGAAACTAAACCTTCAGTTGCTCTAAAATGATGTATTTTTCCCCAATCCCTCTCAATACTAATAGTACATTTACTCAAAGTTACCCAGCCATTTCAAAACCCTTAAGGTAAACCGTTATAGCACGTGTTGAACTTATTAACTAAAAATGATTGTTACCTTGTTGACCAATGGCGCCTATAGTGACAAGTAGCACCTCGCTCATATCCCATACAGGCTGCTGTTGATTTCTGTTATTTTGTTTCTAATCCCAGCATACCTCTGGAAACAGTTTATAATCGAGTACAAGTTTGTGACAGTAAGAACAGCTGATTTTCTTTTATAGTCTATAGTACATTTCTTAAGCATATATGTCTTAAGTTGTGTTAACCTATTAGCATGTCAGAAAAATATGTTTACCAATTACATATTGTGATATTTGTTGGTCTCCCTTCTTTGTCATAACTATTATTTTTTAGCACCGTGTCTTACTACCCGTTAAAGTTATATACCTATGCACTAATTACACTAATTGGTTTGAATTAGGAAGTCTTAATTTAAGTAAATGCACCCGCATTTGCGGGGAAAACTACCCTCAATGCACTCGACTGGGATTGAACCCGATATCCCCGTCTTGGGCAGTTTAGTCCAACACGAGATTAGCGTGTTAGACCACGCAGCCAGCGAAGCAGGTCACAACTAATTCCCAACTCCTCCATCGATCTCGCGTTTATGTCAGAATGCGCAGTGATAAGGTCACCGGGACATGAGGGAGGACAGAATATTTAATTCTTTACTCTCTTTAGTATATTAAAAGTATATGTCACAATAGTAGGGGAGGATTTATAAAAGGTTTCTTAGGTTAGATACGTTGAATAGTTTGATGTCGGGGTACTCTCTAATGTGTCAAGGCGGGACACCACACTCACTGAGTTATGTTCAAAGGGTACCCACAACAGATTGATGTGGGCCTCACGCAAGACCTGTATCATACACATGTGCAGATGGTAGAGAAGAAGATTCAGAAAGACTTAACTTCTGCACACTGTCAGCTCAGGTAGGACCTGTGTGTTATCAGATCCCAGTCAACCGTGTTCCAGATGCAACTTCACATTAGCCCAGAAAAGAAAGACCAAGGTCATACAAAGATTATTTCTTTAATCCCCAACATGATTCTTGGTTTTATACTTGAGGTACCCCTCGAGTGCGAGATTCAACATAATTTTATTTTATTTTATAAACGACTTTTTGGTGTTTTTTCAGTGCAATGTATATTATTTCCTTTTTAACTAAAAAAAAGTGATTTTACCATAGGATGAGCAAAGTGAACTTTGAGAAAATGAATAAACAAACATTATCATGAGGGATGGACTAACTACCTATAAAAATAAACCCCCCTCCCATTTCACCTAGTCTGGATTTCCGTCCCCCCACTCGCAACCTCAGATTCAAAGTTGATAATTTCACTACTGTTATCATTTTTATAAGAGTTTGAGTCAACTAACTTCCTTGATCGCTCTCCAATGACTTTATACATATTATTTTGTATCACTTGAGGACTAAATTACAACACTCTTTGCTGACAGTTGAGGTTTATTTCATCCTGAATGAGTAACACAGCTTGCCTCAGTTGGTAGCAAGTCTTCCCTATAAAGGAATGAACATCTAACATCAATATTTTTTAAATACCAATATTGAAGGTTCAGTATCAGTTAAGATTAATTTTATTCACTTGATGATATCAACAGTTGTTGAATATCCATCATGAGCATAGTGGCATTAGATGAGAAACTTTTTAAATAGTAAAAGTTGGCATTAAACTCTAGAAAACCCTTGACAGATATTCAAGAACTGTTGAGGTCATCATGTGAAGAAAATTAAATTATTTTTTTGTGCTAGATCAATATTTTATTTATTTTGGCCAAAAAAGTTTTGCCCTAAAGACTGCAAAAACATTGGATTTTTCTCGCGTCCCCTTCCATCCCGACAATAATTAATTACTAAATATAGACAACCCTCCCTCCCCGTTCACTAACATATAAGTTTTCTGTCACTAAGCAAATTACATTTGTATGGTGTTTGCCAAAGTAAAATACTTAATTGCTATACTACTTCTGAATTTGTTTAACAAAGAAAAATATAAAATGGGGAATATATTAACAAAATTTACTTTATTTCATATTTAATATCAACTAAGCCCCTAAATCCTCAGATGTGTCAACATCGCCAATGACGTGATTTTTCTTGGTCCTATATTCCTGGAAAGAGATTCGCGATGCTCTCAACACACATGAAGAAGAGATTTGACTCCTGCACTTTTATTTATTGTCTCGTTCTATGTGACCGACTTAAATGTGTATATGAATGCCTTTTCGCACCATTTTGTTTTTGTCAGATTTCAATATTTCTTCATAAATTTTAAGTGTCATAATGTGTAGCATGTCAATTATGTAAAATTGACATCTACACCACGAGCCTACATAAAAATTCTAAATTATGATAATTACTATAGCGGAATCCAAAGAAGATAATTAAAATTGACATACTTAGGAATAATATGCTTCAACACCTACTTTACATGACTGGATGGGCTCGGATACAGTCACCATGCTTCCGAGAAGAAAATACTACAAGTGTTAAAATAACACCACGAGACGAATCCTTATAAAAATACTATAGCTGAATCAAAAAATGATAATTAAAACTTATTTATTTAGTAATAATATCTTTCAAGACTTACTCACCATAACAGGATGGGCTCTGATACAATAACCATGCTTTCAAGGAAATTACGACGAGTATGGCGGGGGCACCAGCATGGCAACTCTCACACACGTCTGCTCGCTGCATCACCCAATAGTTAAAATGGACAGGACCGGCTTGGGAACGAGGTCATGAGCCTAGAGCGCTGCTGCTCTTGCGGCGTACCTTGGTACTTTTGTCTTTTCGTTCCCCCTTTTCTTTCTTTTCCTTTCTCCCCTTTTTTCCGTCTCTACCATTGCCTGTGTTTTACTCCTTATTCTTTTTAGTCCTGTTTGGTCAGAGAAATCGTATATAATGAGCGCCGCTGAGATTCACTTATTGTACTTCTTAATAAGTCCATCAGACTTATGGCTCGAGTCTAAAAGACTAGAATTTGATATGTCCTTCAGACTTAGTTTATATAGTCAAGGTGACTATAATGTTTATCATGTCCTTTTGACTTAGTTTATATAGTCGAGGAGACTATAATGTTTATCTAGATTTCTTATTTCAGTCAAAGTGACTAGATTTTGGTTTGGTGTCCTTCTGACTTAGTTGGTTTAGTCAAAGTGACTCTAATGTTTTTCTAAAGTCCTTCAGACTTCTTATATTAGTCCAAGTGACTAAGTTTTTCCCTATGTCCATATGACATAGATTAAATATAGGAGCCTTGAGCTCCAGAGGTAATAAGGACTTAAGTCTTAAAGGTTGCTCTTCTCCACAAGTACAATACTTCCCTTTTAGTCCTTATGACCAGTCTGTTTCTTATGACGCCGTATACGTCGTGTTCAGTTGTTTAATATTGTTGTATGGCTACAACCAGGTTGTCTGTCCTTTTTCTTGGATACAGTTGGGTCAATGTGTTGAATCATTCTTGTTGGCGCTCTTTGCGATGTGGTATTAGCTGGGGTGGGTAAAGCGCGGAGCTCCGCTAATTTTCATAATGAGGTCCACGCAGATAGTGCCTTTACTTTTAGCCCGTCGTTGGCTCCTATTGACTAAGTATTAGAAGTTAGTGTGCTACTAAAGTAAAGTTGTACCCCAGGAAATGGGTTATTGTATAAATGTACTATTGAGTGCTCTGGCAGTACCTATTGGGCCATAGTAATATTTGGTGTTGAGGCCTGTTTGCTAACCATCTACTAATGTAATTAACAAACCTGTCACATATCATTCATTATACAGTTATCTTCAGGACTTTCTTAAATTCTAATCAAGCAAGCTAGCTCAATTTATATATAATAGTAACTCTAAACTTATAGGATTTACAGTTAACTTTAATTGGTAATTGGTAATTATTTCACTGTTTTGTTAGTGAATAGGTTCTTCCTGCCTACTGTCTTTGACCATGCTGCCTTGAACGCTTATTTACCCGAGCCGCGGCAAGACAAGCCTATAGTTTTGGACTTGCTATATGTCAACACATCTTCTATTTAACTAGAGTTTTCCGTGAGCTACGATATGTTCACTTGTTTTCCTGAACTTATATGTTACACGTTCAATTGTCAACCAGCATTAATCTTGTACAACAATTGTAATATTATATCTCATTTATGTTTTTCTATAATAAATCTACTTATTGTTAACTTAATTATTTGTCTAACGTAATGAATTATCCCAACAATAAATCGCTTACAAATGAATTTGTAGTTACAATATTTAATCATATTTGACAAATCAATATTTACTCAAGACCTTCTCACAACACTCAGAAATCCTTGTCAAAATTTGGGTTGCAACCCTTAGTTTAGGAACCACTGACCCAAGTGATACAAAAAAAACAAATTCTTATTTGATACTTATTAGTATGAGCTAGTTTTTAGGATATATTTATAAATTAATTAAAAAAAAAAAAAGTTGGTGTTGGGAAGAGGTAATACCGTAAGTCTAGGTGTTTGTTGCTCGTCCACCAGCTGTGGGAGGCGAGTCTCACTCCCTAAAATGAAGGTGAGGGCCAAACAGTTATAGCCAAGAGTAGGGACCACAGGGACACCCACACGTCGGAAGAGAAGGGAAGAACGTAGATGTTGCGAGCGGCTCGAACAGACTGGACTTTGTAGTACAACTGCGGTCTGGTCCGTTGTGAAACAAAACTGTCTGTTAATCTTGCATATACTTGGAGCTTAAACTGTTTAAATATAGTTAATGGTTTGTAATTTTACACGAAATTAAAGATCTGTTTGATCTTTAATAAAAGTTATTTCATTCAACTAAACATTAATGGATCGTTAGCTACAAGTTGTAACTTTAAATGTATGCAACATTTTTTTATAATTTGATGGTGATAGACCAGCCTAATTTAATTTATTAGCAAATTAATATATAGATAAGTTTGATAGACTATTTAACTATCATGCTTTAATGCTCATATAGGCCATAGTCTGTTTAACCTCTCAAGCATATGAAAAGAGGTTGATAGTATATTCCAAAAACAGCCCAAACATTTGCCTATATGCAGATAACAACTTTTTATTATCATGGCCCAGATTTTGATGACCTCAAACTTATCAATAAATGACCTGTAAATCATAAATAAAAGACTTAGAATTTACAACAAAAAAAAACCTAAAATATGTACAAAACTCCTACTAAACCAAAAACGTACTTTACAAATATAACTAAAAAATATCCATACAATGAAACGTCTAAATTCTTGCATCCTGCTGAATATTGCATTATTTTGATAAAATCTGCTGCCCCCTCCCAACACAGCCCTTTCCAGCCTAGTTGGTTTCCCAGGAATGTTTATTTTATAACAATACAAGCAAATAGGATACAAACTTCATCACCTACACTAACTTCTCACTCTACAACTCTTTGTTGGGAACATTATGCTTGAGTCATTGCCTTTAAATGACTCAAAAATATGATCTAAAATTCCAAAATGACAAATAATGATAAAAAATTACCTATAAAATAAACAATTTTTACAACCAGGGGATTATGATCATTGTCTGCTATGTGCCAAAAAAATTATGACGTCAAAATCTGGGCCTTGGCTGTTATATTATTCCCCATTACGAGTTTAAATTGAACTCTAGTTTGACCTGTACTTACTTGAAATCGTTAACAGCAAGGGTATAATCTCCTACCCCAATCCTATCATGAGTTACGAGAACCGTGGATGCACCTATGTCATCCTGAAAGCTTGACAACTGCTGAATAGTCCAGAGGTCAGTCAATTTGGTGTGCACATTGAGCTCTTTCACTTCTAACCTGGGACATTTAATTTGCATGTCATATTCTGCAAGAGTTGACACATTCATTACTTTATTTTATTCCTTTATCCGCGGTGGTAAGCATGTTTCCCAGAACAAGCACTAGTAATGTTTCTTTATAAATGATTATTTTTAATAGAATTTTATTCAGTACCAAGTCTTATAGAATCCATGAGTAATCAAATATATTGCTCATTTTATATTTATGAGCTTATACTCATTTAAAAAAAATGCATATAATTAATACATATTTTTTCATAAGTTAGGTTTAATTACCAATGGAAAAAAGATTTGAAAATATTTCCCTACTTTATGAGATATAAATTATCATTACAGCGAAACTTTGTTTGAGTCACCATATTACCTTACTGATGGCTCAAAACGTTACTAATTCTACTTTAATGTCTTCTTAAGAAGCTCATTTGAACGCTCAAAAAGTTATTAAATTTACTCTACTGTATTCTTAAGAACCTCATCTTAAGGCTCAAAAGTTACTAAATCTAATTTGAAATATTCACACTCAAATCTTGTGATTTTTAGCTGTCATTTTATGAATAGTTTCAATTTTGACATTTGTAAAATAAGCACTGTTTTTTTTCAAATGTGGTAAAGAAATGTTTATTTTGAATGCTTTAAAATATTCTTCCTAATGCGATCCGACTATATTACTGTATGTACTTAAACGTATTCACCTTGACATAAAACTTAGAAATACTTCAAAATAAATAACATAGTCTCAATCGTATGTACAAGATCATGTATAAAAAGAAGTTATTTATTCAAGGTAATATGCCCTAATATTAATCCATTTCAGAGGGATGATTATCGGAAAAGAAATGAAAGGGGGGGTATGGGTGGAAATTAACCCATAATAAGTTTATTTATTTTGATAGTTGATTTGTTCAATCCACAAAACTTATCACAAGAAAATAAATCTCTTGACAATTTCAAGTTTTATCATGATGGTGATTTTTTCTAAAATATTGTTAGGGATCATCAGAGCTTCTGAATTGCTTAAATTACTCCATTAAAACCTTGATGTGTTGTAAGCAGAATTTAACCTTCGTAAAACACTAACGAAATTAATGAATTTGGGAATGACTCTGAAGAAGAACAAAAGGCAGCTATTGTTTTGACAATGAGCAAAAAATAACAGTATCAGACAATTTAAAACCCATTTTGATTAAATGTATCCATATTGTATCTTCCCTCGATTCCGAGAGTGTTATTTATGGTATTTACTCTCTGGAAGTATGTATGCCTCTTTTAACTATACTACTCGTATAAAGCCACATGGCTGACTCACTCACTCAATCAGTGACATTAATGTCTACCCTCTTCCAGATGAGCTAGAAACTTGACATTTGGCAAACTTATAGCTTCTAGCCTGTAGCCGACGGGAAAATTTCAAAAAGTTAAAAAAATTAATTTCAACCCCCGAAAAAGATTCAAAATAACGGAGCAACTTTAAAGTCAGTGTGTACCTTTCTTTGGTGGCCTCTTGTACTTAAACGGTAAGATCTACCGAAAAACAGATTGCACCAGAGCTAGATTTTCTGATTTTATGTAAATTTTGCACATTTTCCGCACATTTTCTAATTTTCTGGGATAGATAGAATCATAAAATTGAAAAAATAAACCATAGTTCAAAACAACGCTAAATTACATTAATTTACACCCACTGGGGTTTGGGGGGTGGAACCCCCAACGATCAACGTGAGTTATACTTATATAACCTGATGGTATGTATATACACTTCTAATTAACTTAGCTGGTTCAGCAGATTTTGTTATTCATATACTGTGTTTGAGATTACATACTTAAATATCGACATAGCCATAAAATAAATTAAATAAACTTCAACATCAACAAAAAATTAATGTTTAACCGAGTTTATAGCTTTCTCATCTCTTATATATCGCGCACCCTTATTTCCCCGCTCCCCGTTCACATGACGTTTCCCGGCGAACTTGATTTTCAAAAATGCACTACTGGATAGGGATGAACGATTATAATCGATTATTTTGAGGTTACTAATCAATTATTTTTACCGATTAATAGAATTGTGATTAATCGAGCTAATCGATTACATTTCTAACGATTATTTAATAATAGAATCAAATAATCGGGATAAAAGTTTGTATTTTATTTTTCAAAAAACATTTATTTTTTACTTTTACATATCAAGATAAAGTATTGCAATCGTGAAAAATGTTGATGTCGAAATCATTATGAATTTTGACATTTCATGTAAGTGATCCTGAGTCCTAACAAAGTGGATCTCACTCAAATAATAATTAATACTGACAGTCTGACTGAATAAAGCGGGCTACATCGATTTGACTTGTCCTGACAGTGACAATTAGCCAGATCCGTTCAGTGTTACCTACATGGATTTAACGCCTGATTTCATCAGTTGTGAAAGATTTGTTTGAGGTGGTCAGGTGGTCGGATGGGCCACGGCGATATGTAACGGTAATATACGTTAGATGATACCCCTACGTACGACCTGATATTGTGTCTGATCTTATCAAATCAGCCTGATCACCTGATCAAATCATATCTTATGTAGCCCGCTTATGAAAGTAACTTTAGTAACTGTCAAATAGCGTATAGCCCAAACAGGTAGTAAGAATGGTAGATAACCATCGAGCCCTTTTCCAGTGCATGAAAAACATGTTATTTTTAAAATTTATTATTTAGCACCACGTCCTACTACCCATTTGGGTTACACGCTTAAGTCTACTATTTACGCTTATGTGTTAGAGATGAGGGAGTTTTTTATATAATATAATATAACTATTTACGCTTATGTGCTAGAGATGAGGGAGTTTATATATATATATATATATATATATATATATATATATATATATATATTGAATGGGGTGGATCAATGTTAACCTTATGGGAGAAAGTGGTCCAGAACTGTCATTTCAACCACTACTACCATCTAGGCTGTCTGTCACTTTGTCCTCTTATATGGGAGCTTGTCTATCACATGGTCCAGCTCGTGTCGATCACTTGGTCCATGTCGTTTCTGGGTGTCTAGCAGTTGGTCTGTTTACAGATTTGTTCTCGTGTGTCGACCGCTTGGTTGTCTTATCACTTTGTACTCTATACATGAGCTTGTCTAGCAGTTGGTTCGAGTCGTGTCGGCCACTTGACCCACCCAGCCTTCCAAATATTTCTATAGCTTGTCGAGCAGTTTATTGTCTATCAGTTTGTATGGTGCTCGAGTCTGCCTCTCGAAGTGACCAATAGCACATAGTTGTGCTGGTGCAACAACAAAAACATACAGACGCGCCAGAAGATATACATAGACTAATATGATTTCGTGGAGCTCTTGTCTTAAGCTAGTTCGGTTCAACATCACGTGTCATGTTCTTTATTCTTCTCTCACCTCTGTCCTGTCTTGTTACCTATTGGTTACTAACCCACGATCAAGAATTTATTACCTTTTATGGTCATGTTGTAGGGATTTCTGATCCTATGTATTGGCTTGTTAAAATGGTTTTAATTTACATTTACACCTGGTTCTAGACTGCTATGGATGTCACCCTTAAGGTGATTTCTCCTGTTTGTGCTTCACGCTTGTGCATTAAGGACCCAGTTTGGATTTAGTTATGATTGACCACATGTATATTTCTTGCACCTCACGCATGTTCATTAAGGGGACAGTTTGCATGTGGTTATAATTGAATAAATATTTCTTGCGCTTCACGCATGTACTCTAAGGGAAATTTTGCATTTGGTTATAATTGTATATATATTTATTGCACTTCGCGCTTGTACATTAAGGAGATAGTTTCGAATTAGTTATGATTGACCACATGAATATTTCTTGCGCTTCACGCGCGTACTTTAAGGGAACACCTTGCATTTAGTGTGTATGTATTTCTTGCGCTTCGCGCATGAACATTAAGGGGACAGTTAGCATTCAGCTATAACTGTCAGCATTTATCTTACTTGTTCTTTAAGGGGAAATGTTCCCCAGTCATGTTATGAAAAATATGTTTCGCTAGATCTGATTATATTAATTAAAGGGGGCTTTGTTGCTCATGTTATATGATTCTAGAAATAGGAAGTGTATTTCAAGGAGGTTGTGTTCATTGTGATAAATTATAGATTTCTGCAAGCCGCGCATGTGGACTCGGCTCAGTGAAGCCACGCCTTTGCTCTAGATGTGTTTCAAATGTTTTCTTTCATAAGTTCGTTAGCTCTGGTTATTTAAACTATTTTTATGAATTTCGATCTATCAATATTTGATGTGAAAATACAATTATTGTTACCAAGAAGGTTGTTTTTCCTTTTTGGGTACAATGACTTCTGAATCGGAATGTCTTGTCGAGTGCATGGAGAAAAACGTGTACAGTTAACGGCTGGTTTGGAGCCTTGATTTCCAGCCAGCCTGGAGAGAATTAATGTTTGCGCATCGATAGAAGACGCAGCGTAGTTAGGTTCATTGATGACCCAGTTTCGAACTCCAGTTGGGACATTAGTTAGAGTGGTTATGACCAACTCACTGGTGTTTGAGAAGTTCGAGTCTCATGTTTTTATGACGTGTGTTATCACTCTCGCGTATTGATTATTATTTTAGCATTTCGTCTTACTACCCGTTCGGATTATACTCCTGTATACTAATTACACTAATGGTTTAGGGATTATGAAGGCTTAATTTAGAAAAATGAACCCGCATTTGCGTGGAGGAAGAGTGGAAAACCATTTAGGAAAACCACCTTCAATGCACTTGACCAGGATCGAACCTCAATCTTCCAGTCTTTGATAGCTTAGTCCAACACGATAGTAGCGCAATAGACCACGCAGTCACCGAAGCAGGTTATTGATGAAAATTTAAAGTGTGTTCAACTTATAAGTTCCATTGCTGTAACATTCATGTTCAGAGTTTGCTTGTTTTGTAGTGTGATTATTTTCACGCACTTTATTCGTACGGTCAGCCGGACTCGAAGAAGATACCTTTAGTTTCGTTATATTTACGTTTGTAGTCAGAGCAACCAGATTGATACTTAATTATTTAATAAATAAACCTTTTCTAACTGAACTAATTGATGACCACACTGAGTCTCTCCGAAACCGGATACTTGTGTAAGCAAATGCTTCCAGTCAACACGGTGTTCACCCAATTTTATAATGGCTCTATACTATTTTTAATGGGTGGTGGACATCTCAATCGCCACGACCACGATAGATGGGCCAGCAAAATTAAAGAGGTGACGCACCCACGCGGATAAAGATTCCACAGTTAATATCAGAGTTGAACGAAGTTGTACACATCGTCATAAAATACTTTCATGATGATGATAATAATAATAATAATAATAATAATTATTATTATTATTATTATTATTATTACTATCATCATCATCATCATCATCATCATCATCATCATCATGAAAGTATTTTATGACGATTATTATTATTATTATTATCAATAGAAATTAGAGGTTCAAGAAAAATTAAAGATACAAGGGAAAACTGTGAAAGTCATTTTACACACATTTTCCAGGTCAACAACTTTAATATCTCACACCCTTAAGAATCCCAGCATATTTTAAAAATAATTTAAATGTGACAGATACCTTTTTGGCCATGGTCTAAAGTCTATTAAATAGGTTTTATGTCTGTCTAACAGATGGTAGCGGTGGCTCAACTTCAGTTAAAATTAGACCTATCCCCCTTTACTCTATACCCTTCAAATAATATTGTCAGCGTGCAAAGGTGCAATGTATTCGAAAGTAATCTAAACGTTACCTTAAAATTAAAAGTTAAGACTTATAAATATTGTTCATAAGATATACAAAAGTATGTCATCCCCAACTGCGTCTTCGGGTGTTGCGGGTTGCATCATTCGAAGTGCAGTCTCCTGGGGACGTTGGTGGCTAGGCACCGGTCCCATGGGGGGGGGGGGGGGTAAGGAAGGGAGATGGGGGAGAAAACGTATGCTGGTTGTGGGGTGGCTAAGACTTGCAAATGATAGCCCTCGGGGCTTAAAGGGGAAATTGGAGTTAGTGGAGGTCAGGTGGTTGGTGAGAGGAGAGGATGAGGCGAGGAAATAGCTACCTCAGGGCTAGGGAATTTTGAAGGTGTTGGGGTGGAGTGGGGGCGTCTGAAGGTTTGGGTGTGACCATCAGGGTGGTAAGAAAAGGGCCCTTGGGTGGAGTACTCTTTGACCGGGGGTTTGCTCTTCGGGCTCTTGCTTCGGTGGGCTTTGCCGGAGCGGCGGGTGTATACCATTTCGTGAAACTGCCGATGACGAGGACCAGCCGATGGTGAGAGTCAAGTGATATAAGGAAGAAGTCCCGGCAACACGGGTGTCACGGTGGTAGGTAAGAAGTAGTCCCGGCAACGTGAGTCGCGATGGGAGGTAGGAAGTAGTCCCGGCAACGTGAGTCGTGGTGGGAGGTAGGAAGTAGTCCCGGCAACGTGAGTCACGGTGGGAGGTAGGAAGTAGTCCCGGCAACGTGAGTTGCGGTGGGAGGTAGGAACGGTGAAAGGAGTCCCAACAAAATTGCTCTTTAAAAAAAATTACACTTTATTTTGCTCTTTCGTAGCGGTGGTTCGCCAAGGTGGGTCACAACTGACTCGGCTTTGGAATTCACCGTGTTATATACCCTCCGCTGCTGCCTGGCCTTGTCCAGTAAGAGAAAAGGGAGCTTCCCATTGGTTGGGGAAAACGTGAGTGATAATGGCCGCCAAGCGAGCCAATAGGAATGGGAGTTCTCACACAGACACACAGACACACAGACACAGACAAAGGCATGCTCCGATGCTTCCAGAAGGGGAGCACGAGAGCAAGTTCCAACACGTACCGACCAATTGGTCACACCGTGTGGTTCGCAAAAATTTAAAAACGGGTTGTCGCGTTTCGCGAAGTTCTGAAACAAAGAAACAGAGATTACATAATATTAGTAATATTGGGGGTAAAAAAGGGGGGATAAGAATTTGAGAAACCGACTAAGGGTTTTTAGAGTTACGTGCGGAGACACTACTCTATGGGGGGCTGGGTGAGAGCCTCCCAAACCACTGTTGACACATCTCGCTTATCCGAGCAGGGCTTTGGGACGTCGATGACACCCACCAGGGTCGATGACGTAGTTCCCAAGCCCCTGGATAAGAGGATTGGTGCCACCGGGAAGTCTGGCGTAGAAGGACTGCGCCAGTTTCCGGAAGTGGTCCTTGATGGTAGGCATATCCAGGTCGCGATGAAGAGTCTCATTCCGGACATACCAAGGTGCGCCCACAATGATCCTCAGACATACGCTCTGGAACGCCTGCATCCTCCTCATATACGTGTCCGCCAGGTGACCCAAAGCGGGACACGCATAGTCGAGGATCGGCCTGAGCAGCTGCTTGTACAGCGTCAGACCGTTCCTTGTAATCAGGGCGCTACGCCTGTTAAGCAGTGGGCCTAGGACTCCCAGCCTTTGCCTCGCCTTGTTGAGTCTTTCGTTGCAGTGTCGTCTCCAGGTCAGTTTTGTGTCCAGCGTAAGTCCCAGGTACTTAACACTGTCCGCCCATCTGATCTGTTCTCCGAACAGCCGGAGTGGAGCCGGCCTGTAGTACTTTCTTTTCCATGTGAAGAGCATTGCAGTGCTCTTCTCCACGTTAATACTTGTTCTCCAGGTTGTCAGCCACCCCTCCAACTGCGTCAGGTGCGTCTGGAGTCGCCTCTCCACCAGCTGCCCTCACCACGACTCCGCTACTAGAGCCGTGTCGTCCGCATACAGAGCCAACTCGGTGCCTGGGGATTTTGGAATGTCGTTCACATAGAGACTGAAGAGCAGCGGGCCCACCATGGAACCCTGCGGCACTCCAGCCCGGATGCTTCTGACTTGGGAGGTGGCGTTCCCAAAGGTAGTGGAAAAGGTGCGATGGGAAAGATAAGATTGAACAACCTTAACTAGGTAGAAGGGCAGGTTCAGGGAGAGGAGTTTGAAAAGGAGACCTCGTGCCAAACACGGTCGAAGGCCTTTGCCACGTCAAGAAAGACAGCACCAGTCAGCCTGTTGATGTTGAAGTTCCTCGTAACCTGTTCCACGAGCCGGACAAGTTGATGAGACGTAGCGTGTCCCGCCCGAAAGCCGAACTGCTCGTCCACCAAGATGCCCCCCTCGCGAACATGTCGGGTCAGTCTCGTCATTATTAGTCTCTCGAACAACTTGCCCAGACAGTCGAGCAAGCTGATCGGTCGGTAGGACGAAGCTAGGGCCGGGTCCTTACCCGGTTTATGAAAGCAGAGGACGTTGGCATGCTTCCAGAGCTCGGGGAAGTGACTCAGGAACAGGACGGCGTTGAATAACTCCACAAGGAAGTTAATCGCCTCCAAGGGCAGCTTTCAGAGGACCGCGTTACTGATACCGTCGGATCCGGGGGCCTTGTTTTGTCTTAGAGCGGCTATCGCCCGTGACATTTCTGTCACCTCCGTGGGTTCGGGTTCATCCAAGGGTCTGTACGAGACCGCACTGATGACCTGCGCCACGTGCGCAACGTGCACCGGGTCTGACGGGTTGTCAGTCGGTACAAATTGCGCCTCTAAGTGCTCAGCGAGAGCATCGGCCTTCTCCTGGTCGGAGTTGGCCACCCTGTTGCGACTCACAATAGGTGGCCTTGGTGCGGGGACCCGCATCAAGTTCCTCGTCATTTGCCACAAGGACCTGTCCTGCACGCACAGGCTCTCAATCTTGTCCTCCCAGACACTGTTCCGATATTCTCGGACCATCTCCCGAACCGCATGGACTTTGCGGCTCCAGTTGGCCTTGTCTACCGGGTCCCTCGAGATTTGCCAAGCCTTCCTCAGCCGATTTTTCTCCCGGACGTTCCTGAGGATAGAATCGGGCAAAGAAGCCTGTGGCGCCCTTTTAGGACGGTGCCTCGGCGTCGAAGCTTCGAGCGACCCCTTGATGGCGGAAGTTATGAACTCCGCACCGCGATCGATTTCTGCTGCTGTTCGAAAGGTAGGGGTGGGTCCCAACCTCTCTCTCAACACATTCGTAAACCTGTCCCAGTCAGTGCGCTTTAGGTCGGGTTTTTCGGGGGGGTCTATGAAGGACACCGCGCGTCCCAGGTTCACGAGAACGGGGTTGTGATCCGAGTCTAGCTCAGCTAGAGACTTCAGCACTAACCGCCTTCTGATCCCTCTGGAGACAACGAAGTCTAGGACGTCCGGGAGATAGCCGGGATTGAAAGGGAAGTGGGTAGGGGTCGGAGGCCCGGCAGCCACCAGGCCGTGTAGATCTATGACGTCGCGGAGCAATCCGCCGCGAGCGCACATAATCCTAGAGCCCCATGAAGGGTGCTTAGCGTTGAAGTCACCACCGATTAAAACAGGCGTGATACCTCGAAGCAGCACCTCCATGTCAGCCCTCGTAGCCTGGTCGAACCGGTGGTAGGGAGGGAAGTAGATGGAAATGAGACGCACTGGGCCAGTCGAGGTCACCAGTTGGATAGCCGTTGCTTCCATGTGTTGGAGGGGAGGAAGTGAGACGACGTGGTGGTGAAGGCCCCTTCGGACCAGAACCGCCGTCCCACCCCTTCCCACATCCCCGCTCGGTCACTACGATGGCAGATAAACTCTGCTAACGAGAACCTCATTGCGGAGCGCAAGTGGGTTTCTCCCAGCAGCATTACATCGACACGATGCTTTGCCAAGAAACTTTCAAGCTCAGCCTTCTTCCCCGTGACTCCGTTGGCGTTCCAGAGTGCGACCGTGAGCTCCTTCAGCACCGGTGGTCCTCTATTCGGGTGCACTGCCATGAGAGACCAGGTAGAGGATGATGTGGGGAGTTCTCTTTGGCGCTGATCACAGTGGTGAAAACGCCACGGACGACTTAGAGAACATGGACTGTGGGGCGGTTCAGGCAGTAGGGAGGGTGGTTGGAGCGGCCTGTGCAAGTGCGGAGGAAAGATACAAGGGCTGACTGAACAGTGAGGCACAACAAGTAGTTTATTAATAAATTAGTTAAGATAGTTGATGTAATCAATTGAAATTGTAAATCGAAATGTATAATTAGGTTTAATTATGGTACAAACACAATGTCAAATTATGAACATTAAACATAGAATGAATCATTCATCATCAATCTGAATATGTTTAAGGGCATTATATGTATAAAATACATAAAATCACGTTAAAAGGTTGTTGTAAAACTTACAGATAACAAAGTATGTTGGACAAAACAATGTTTAAGTTCAAGTAAGTTGAAAAATAAATTATGGAATTTAAGTTAAGAGGTTAACATCTGCAAAATAGGCTATAACAAAGTATTGAGAATTGTCATACAACAACTTGAGAATATACCATTTATGGTGAAACAATGTTTAAAGTTTGAATTAAAGTTGACAAATATAAAATTTAATTTATAGGTTAACGAATGTGAAACGAGTTTAGATGGCGTAGAGAATGTAGTATAATGTTCTAATGTTCTAAGCCTTATCTGTTTCCTTGTCCCATTACGCCTTAGTCCTTGTGCATTTCCAGCATTTGAAAGGTGCTGGGATACTTATTCTGACATATATTTTGATACTTTTGGTGTCATAATAATGGAAATATAGTTGTGAAAAACACGATGTGTTGATATGACAGCGAGATGTTAAATGCTAAACGATAGAATGTTTTCTAAAATGTTAAATGATAACGATTAAATCCTGGCCACCATGGTCTCATAAATGTTATCCAAGCCGGCCCTTAGAACACCAGAGGACAAAAGCTGTCTCTGAGTCCACATGGGTAGAAATTAACAGACTCTATCGCGTAGTGGAGGTAGGCAGTAGCATCGACAGCTTAACGTATGCAGTAAAGTCAGTGGCGAATAAGTTATGTAATTACCCAGTGACGTGGGGTATGTCTCGCCTCCCTGCACAAGGTGACTTGTGTTGATATCGGGCAGCAGTGGTATCAGAATTGACTTGAGCCTGTAGCAAATGATGCTTTAGGTTGTTCAAAATTGAACCGTACGGAGTGGTTATTCAGCCGTGGTGCTACGATGTGGATAGAAAAAGGGAAACCTTCCACTCTATATTTTTCCTTAAAAAAAAAAACCTGTTGTTAAGGGAACAAACTCAATGATGGCTCTTATTGGGGCACAAAATTCCTTAGGTAAACTAGTTCCCTTTAGGATCTCCAAACGTGGAACTAGTTCAGGGGATGTGGTCAACAAAGAATAATAAGCAAATAAAACGTTCCTTTTTTTAGCAGAGTAACATGAAACGTAAGGACGATGCGAAAGGTTGGGAAACTGGAAAATCTACAAACGAAAATAGAAAGGTGTGGTTTGAATATAGTGGATTTAAGTGAAGCCCGGTGGAAATATCAAGGTTAAATAGTGTCTGTAAATTATACCCTGTTCTATTCAGGTGAAAAGAGTGCAGAAAGAGAAGTTGCAACAGTGAAATAAAAGAAGGGAAAAATAAAGTGAGGCGACTAAAGTTGTTAGATATAGTGATAGAGTAATATGTGTGAAATTAAATGCTTAATTAGTGGATACTTTGATAGTACAAGTGTGCATAACAACAACCGACCACGATGATGTTGAGGTAGAAGAAATATATATAATGAAATTGAAGTAATCCTTCGACAAGGGGGAGGGTGAACACGAATATTATGGGCGATTGGAATAGTGAGGTCGGAGAAGGACAGGAGCAGAAAATCACAGGGTCACATGAACTGGGGAAGAGAGACAACTGAGAGCAGATGATCATCGAATTCTGCCAACGGAATGACTTGGGGGTGAGAAAAACCTGGTTTAGCAAAAGGAAGACAAAACTGTATACATGGAAGAACACAAGAGACATAAGCTGATACAAAATAGACTACATCCTTTTCAAACAGCGATTCAGGAATAGAGTGAAGGATGTGAAGATATTGTCAGGAGCCGACATCGATTTTAACCATAACCTGCTGGGGTAGTACATTGAAACAAGACTAAAGAGGACCAGAAAGAGTGCAAAAGAAAACCGAAATGGGATTTAGAAAAATTAAGTATTAGTGACATTGTGGGAAATCCATTAGAATAAAAAACTAATTGAGGTGACAGAAAAGAGTATAAGTGCGGAAGGGATGTGGGATAGTGTTATGAATATAATTTTGAAGGTGCTAAGTGATGGATGTTGGAAAAGAGAAGAGGACTGCATGAAAGCGGCGGGTAACAATAGAAAATGGAAGAAAAATGTAATGAAAAAAGTCAACAAAGAAGAATATATTATGAGGATAAACAAGAGTTAAGGAGAGAAATAGACAAAGTGAGAAAATACTATATAAAGAAGACAAGTGATGATCTTATCGAACTGCAAATAAAAAGAGTTATGCACTCATGTACTAGAAAGTAAAGGAACTGGAAGGGAATTAAAACAAAGGTGTGTGAACAATAGGAATAGTAAACCCCAAATGTTGAATAGTGAAGGATTATAAAGAAGTTCTTAGGCTATAGAAAAGATATATAGAAAAACTGTACAGTAAATAAAATTGACCATGAAATTTGAAGATTGAAGCCGAAGACAAAAACGCACCCAGAATTTTAAAAAGGGAAGTGGAGAGAGCCATAAAGGATATGAGAAAATAGAAAGCTGCTGCAAAATGAAGACATACTAGTTCACCTGCCGAAGAAACTGGGAAACAACAGATTAAGGGCTCTAACAAAACTTATAAATAAGATCTTAGAAACTGGAGAATGAACCAATAAATATATGACGTAACCATGGTGGCCCCAAAGAAAAAGAAACAAGACGAGAAATGCAGTGACCACAGGACCATCAACCTCATTTCTCACTTGCGGAAGATCGTGGCAAGAATACTAAACAAGTGACTGGAACAGAAGATAGAAAGGAGGATGGAAGAAGATCAAATTTGGATTCAGAAAAGGAACAAGAGATTCCAACAATATGCTGAAAATGATTTCAGAGAGAGTGCTGGAAGTCAAGGAATAAGTCTACATTTGTTTCATCGACTGGCAAAAGTCGTTCGATAGGGTGATGTGGATGAAACTGATTGAAATACTCAAGAAGATCACCATTAACAGAAGGTACAGAGGGCCGATTGCAAACCTGAACCTGAGACAGCGAGTGAAGTTGAGGATAAATGGTGGAGAGACTAACAGCAGAGAGATATGAAGAAGAATGAAGCAGGGATGCTTTTTGTCATCCAGTGTGTTCAAATTTTATGGAGAGTGGCTGGTCGGGGGAGCGCTGGACGGACATATTAATTTCAGGATAAGAGGACAAGGAAATAAATATTTAGAACTCAAAAGTTATGAGAATATCAAAAAGTGAAGAACCACTAAAAATCAAAATTGGAAGGCAGAATTTGGAAATTATTGTGCAGGTCAAGTACTTGGGAAGTCTGCTGACAAGGGATGCTTATTGCACCAAGGAAATAAGGTCAATGGATCGTCATGGTCAAGAAAGTTTTCAACAAGAATAGGATACTGCTAACCAGCATGTTGAGTATGGAACTGAGGAAGAAATTGATGGAATGCTACATTTTGAGCATCGCGCTGTATGGAACAGAAACCGGACTATCAGGAGGATGGAAAAGAAATACTTGAAGTGCTTTTAAATGTGGAGCTGAAGAAGAATGGATAAGATCAGATGGACAGACAAGTTGAAAAAAAAAGAGTGGCTGAGAAGAGAACCATTTTGGATGTGATTCTTCAGTACAAAGCAAACTGGATTGGACACTCCTGAGAAGGAACTCTCTTCTGCACGAGGTCATGGAAGGAAAAGGTTGAGGGAAAGAGGAGCTCGGGAAGACGGAGGACTAATATATTGGATGACTTGAAGGAAAGAAGAGAATTCCGGGTGCTGAAGGAGGAGGCAAAGGACAGAGTGCATTGGGGTTATACGTGCACTGACAAAAGGAATAAACTTGTCGCAAGACAAAACACCTAGTAATAATAATAATAATAATAATAATAATAATAATAATAATAATATCATCTAGATAGAAAAATATAAGGGAAAACATTAGATAACAAGTGAAATTTAAACTTGCCTACCCCACCTTATGTTGAGAAACTCCATAACAAGCTTTAACACGCTCCAATCGAACCGCTGACGATTTGTAAGAATTAAATTTGAGCTCTGAAACATAAAAAAATGCAATTCAAGATTCATGAGTCAAAATATTTATCAAGCAAAGGCAATAATCCTGTGAGAAGACAATATTTGCAATTTAGAATCCATATCTTTATTTGTACTCGTAGCTTGAATCTATTTTAAATAAAATATCATGATTTGAATTTTTTTAAATAGAATTCAAATCTAAATTTTATAATGGACATATTTAAAATAAACTTGAATTCAATATTTTAGAGTGAAAATGTTTCAAATTGAATCAAAATCATATATTTTTAACATTTTTGATTGAATCAAAATGAATATCATATTTAATTAAATACTATTTCTTAAATTGGGTCCAATAAATAATGCGTCCAAACGATGGAAAAATTATTATTATGTTTTTAATTTCTACGATCAAGTCAAATAGTATGAGTTAAACCTTTAAAATAAAATGTAAACATGGCCTCATGACTTGCTTGAAATGTAATGATTACATTCTATACAATATTTTAATATTGGTCAATTTTAGTTAAAGGTAGGCTATATGAAAAATTTAACTAGTATTAAAAATTTTTACTTTTTGACTAATTTCAAATGACATTCCATCGAATCGGAATCTAGATCTATTTTGATTTGAAAATTTGAATCTAAATTAATATAAGATTCGGAAGTTTGATTCGAATAGGCCCTAGAAATCTTAGTTAGATTAACATTTGAAATTGTAAATCTTCACACAGACTTAAATGGCACTTATAATCCCCAGAAATGTGTAAAAGGAGAATGGAGAAGGTATAACCTATTTTCCGACACCATATTTTTTATTTTAAAACTAACCCACCCTTATTGTAACGTTAAGCATCACTCGTTGATAGTGCCAAAAAGGATGTGGCGGATTCATCTGAAGAGTTGTACCATTACGCAGGGCCCCGTATGATATCACATTATGTTTGTTATCGAATGTACAGCTTGGCGATGGAGCCTCACAGTGGTGTGACACTGCGATAATGCTAGAGTTGCGTCGAGGAGAGGCACATGAATCTTAGAGAATGGGATGAAATCAGAGTGGTCTGCCGCTAGTATTAGCCAAGTGTAGCTGAGTGCTGCCATCGTACCCTGTCCTGAAGCCTATAACATATAATGAACGGACACTGAATAGAATTATTTTTTATCATAGCGTCTTGAAATCCGGGTTGTATATATGTCTGTATGGTAATTACATTAGTAGAGAAAGGCTCATGGAAGGTAGAAATTAGAGGAAATATAGCCACAGTCCAGTCTATTGTGAGAGAGTGACACCTTAAATTAGATGTGGCTAACCTGCAGCACGCGTGTCAGGCTAACATTTTAAGTGGTACACCTAAAGTCACCGCAGATTTTAAAAAAAACTTATGTAAAATTATTACATTGGCAAAAAAATTAATCGTCAAATTATGACACCTAATTAGGCATACCTAATCACGCAGTTCTCTTAAGAGGTTGGCAAGAAATGGTGTATAGCTACAAAAATAAGTTATCTTCACTGACTTTATCCACACTGCTCTATACTTGCATACTCCCTTCGCTTCAACAACTTCCATACATCGAGTCTTATTTGCTCTTTTATTCTTATAACACTTAGTTTTATTTATTTGAAGTATTTAACTCGCACTTTCTGAACCCGCTGATATTATCAGCACACGAGAATTTCTATAAGCGAGAGCGAAATGGCCTTCAAATTCTTTCGGGTAAAGTATTTTTACAAACTTTCCAGGGTTCTTTTACATGCCACAATCTACATGGGAACGATGGCTTTACTTCCTCTCCGAAAGAAATTGTGCTACGAATTTCTTTCACCCAAGAAAAATCCTTTGAACCCACAAACATCTAGTCCTGAGGTGAGCAATTTACCAAAGACCACCGAGGTTGGCATTAAAACTATTAATGTTTCTCTTTTTCAAACATTCATCTACGAAATAGACAAGTCTTTCATGGCCTACTCCTTCTTTTTGATCCAAACACTTTACTTTCATAAATTTGCTTTGTCACTCAATCCACATTAACCCACTCCACATGCCCAAACCGACGTGAGGCAACTCTTTCACATTGACCAATTAGATTCCCTTTTAAACCGCACTTCTTCAATATCCATTCATTACTGACTCGGTCCATACGAGTATTCCACATACATTTTTTAGATATCTCCCTCCAACCGCATTCACCTTGCTCTCATATTTCTCCTGTGGCAAACCCACGCTTCACTTCCAATAAAACAATGTCTGGGTAACAGAATTTTATATACTTTCATATTTGCCTCTTTCGATACTACTTAATTATTTGCAATAGTCCCCATACAACCAAATATGCTCTTAGATGTATTCATCCATCTGTCGATTTCATCATTCATCCTTAAATTTTTACAGAACATTCTGCCCAGATACGCAAAATCATTCAATTTTTTCTAACAGTTTTTCATTTATACTAAGCTGACGATCATTTCCTGATCCGTGCTTATCAAAATCTATCACCTTAATTTTGGAGACATTTATACGAAAATCTATTCTGCCTGTCACCACATTCAAACGATTTAATGCATTCTGCAAGTCCCTTTTATTCTCAGCCATTAATACAGCATCATCTACATACAACAGCACTTTCACATTCACACTGTCCATTTGTACACCAACCATGCCCTCACAAGCATCCTTCATACACATATCCATGAATACATTAAACAACCATGGAGGCATAACACAACCTTTTCTAATACCTGTTCAATGTAAAACCGATTGACCAAAGCTTCATCCATCATAACGCACACTTTAATTCCACCATACTCTTCCATAATTGTATTTAATAACCATGCATCTACACCATGCTCTCTCAGAACATTCCATAACATACTCCTATTTACCCAAACGTACGCTTTCTACAGACCAATGAATGCACAATAAACTTTCTTCCTTACTGCCATGCAATTCTCAAATAGTTGATGCAATGCAAATATCTGGTCTATGCAACCTCTACCCGGCGTGAAACCACATTGCACACCCCGAATCTTGTCCACAGTTTTTTCATGCACCCTCTCAATTAAAACTCCCCCAAAAAATTAGCCTGGAATACTCAACAAAATAATTGCCCTGTATATTTTTTTATTGTTTCATACTGCCTTTGCCTTTGTACAAAGGAACAATATTAGCAATCTTCTGGTTATTACGAATATTCGAAATTCCAGTACACACATTGAACAACTCACACAATCTGGCAAGAAGTACCATGCCCCCACACTTAAGCATTTCACTTGTGATCCCATCTACACCTGCAACTTTGCCATTATTTTACACTTTTATAACTTTTAACCCCTCATCCTCTTTAATTCTTTCACTCATAACATTTTCCCTATTTTATGATACTTTCTCTACGTTTTTACCATATAATTGCTTGAAATATTTCATCAATCGCTCTCTTAAACTGTTTTCATCCCGGGTCATCTCCCTACATTAATTTTGAATGCCATGGGTCTTTCCGTGCACTCCTTGTTTTGTTCTCTTTAACCCCTTACAGAACAGATTATATAATTTCCTTCAAAACATTCTGCAGTCTTTATCCTTATTTTAATCTAATTTTATCTTTACTCTCCTTTACTACTTTCTTTGCATTCATCTTTTTTCTTATATATGTCCCACAATCTCTTATGTTTTGTTTCACTCTTTACAGCAATCAGGTTTATATGAATAAATTGTTATTGCAATATTAAAGATAATTGACAACAGTATCAACAATACCTGAGCTCAAGCCCTCAACAGACAGGAATTTTCCCAACTCCTCGAGTCAGAATCGGAAGACAAACACCAAGATAAACTTCTGTTTCACTGTAATGTCAGTTGGATGTCACCAAGGGCGTAGAAAGGTGGAGGGGGTACTCTTAATACAGTTTAATTGTACATGTAATAAACCAAATATTAGTTAGTGAATATTTTAACATTCACCTTCAAGATACACTTGGTAAAACATCCGTTTGTAAAATTAGCTTTGCCAACATTTCAACTACTGTACTTTTTTTCTCATACATTCATACGGTAATGAAAAACAAAACACGATTCTTGGAATGAGCCAAGTAAGTGGGGTCCTAAAAAATGAGGCAAACATTTTTGCTATTACCTGTAAAATCCTACTTGAGGAATAACCCTAATAAAAGACTATCTTAAATAACAGAATAAGTTCAGTAATGGAGTTGTTAGCTAATATCTATCCCAACATATCTAATTGCTCAAAATATGATTTTCTAAATATATAAAGTTTTAAAGAAAGGTCACGAGAGAGGAGGGGGTCCGGACCTCCTAAAATTTGTTAGATGACCCCCTATAGAAATGAGCTTTTTATTATGCCCTTGGATGTCACAGGAAATGAACTCAAGTTATTTTAGTGTTTAAAAGTGTAGCATTTATTTGGAAATAATGCCAGGCCGCCACCGTGGTTCGGATTCCACGTTAAACTGTAGGTCCTTCATTTCATCTCACAATCACCCTACCATTACACATTAGCGTAAGTGCGTATAACCGAACGGGTAGTAAGACGCGGTGCTAATAATAATAATAATAATAATAATAATAATAATAATATTGGAAATAAGCTACAAAAGTGTATGAAAAGCAAGTAAACTTACCTAAGGCCCCATTCAGCTGCTCCAACTCACTACGTCCTCCCCGCACAAGACAACAACATGCCTCTATCAAACCGACCGATCAACTAAAGGAGGAAACTTCATGAACAGCTGACCTGTGCTATATCTCAAGGCGGGGTTGAAGATGTATGGTGCTCATGCGCAGACTGAAATGTTATGTCGAACCACGTGTTCTAGGATGTTCTACCAGCTCGGCGAATATTCCTGGGCCATCTATCTATCCATCCCCTCCCTCTGTTCATTGTTCTGTGTTAGCCGTGTTTTATGTTTACCCCTCTTTCCCCCTATCTGAGCTAGTATAAACATATATAATGGTGTTATTCAAGATGTACAGCACTCTTGTCAGGACTGTCCCCTCGGACACACCTAGGTGTCCAGGACATATTAGGAAGGTACTAAATTTGATTTCGGCCTATGTAATTAGAAATTCTCTTTAGACAAGTAATATTCATTGGTTCATATAATTTATAACGTAAGATCCTTTATATTAATTTACTTCGACATGAAGCGTAATTGTTTTGTAAATACTTGTAGCTCATTGCCCATATGGCGCCTACAAGTCATTGTTGCGTAAGAAAAGTATTATCCGCGTTGCGGATAATATATAGTTTTATTGACAAAGTAAATACTTATAACTTATTACCCATATGGCTTGGAAAACTTATTGTTGCCGATGGTATTGTTGGTATAGCCCGTACGGCACTTTAGGTTTAGATTATTATTGTTGGGTTAAGAATGTATTTATCTGCGTGGCAGACAAAATATTATAATATTGCCAAAATTGATACTTGTAGCTTATTGCCCGTAAGCAGGAAAGTTTGTTATGCTAATTGGTCGTTGTTATGAAAAAGTTTTAATACAGTATAGCTCATACGCACTTAAGCTAGGTTATTATTGTGGGTTAAGAATGTATTTATCTGCGTGGGAGACAAAATATTATAATATGCCAAATTGATACTTGTAGCTTATTGCCGTAGGCAGGAAGTTTGTTATGCTAATTGGTCGTTGTATGAACAGGTTTTAATACAGTATAGCTCATACGGCACCTTAAGCTTAGGTTATTATTGTTGGGTTAAGAATGTATTTATCTGCGTGGCAGACAAAATATTATAATATGCCAAAATTGATACTTGTAGCTTATTGCCCGTAAGGCAGGGAAAGTTTGTTGTTACCAGTTATAATGTTTAGAAGACTATGGATAATATTATGATGAATTGCAACCAATTCATGATTACTAAAATGTTGTGTAATCTTGGTTATGCCTCATATGACGCATATTCTGTTCAAAGTTTATTCTCTTCATCAATAAAACCAAAATGTTCTTATTTGACATATATTCTTTTATTCAAACTTTAAATATGTCCCCGTTATATATTGGAATAGTTGGAATGTGAGTTCGTTGACACTGAGGGTGAATAGACCTGTGTCGGCCTATTCACTTTTTGTTTTTATCCTTTCGGCTCCTCTGCAAGCTATTGTTTTTTTTATGGTTAATTGTATGTTGTGCGCCAGCCTTAATCTTCTGGGAAGACTAAGGGCGGTGTTACAAAAGGTAATGTTCTAAAGAAGTTTGAGTAAAACTGGGAATTACCTGATGAGTTTGAAGTTTGAAGATTGGCTATGGAATTTAACTTTACTGATGGACTTCATGGGCTTCCAAACAACTAGAATTAGCGTTTGAAAAGTAAAAACCTTTTCCAAACCTATCTATCAATTCAGGCTTTTAGAGCAAAGCTCATTATGCTGCGTCATAATCTTTATTAAAATGATCTCGCCCATTTTTCTTGAACGCAAAAACTTTCCAACACTGAATTTGGTAAACTTTCAGGCTTTTATAAATACCACTGTATTATTTCCTATTTCTAAAATTCTTAAAACCAGGATTTCAGGCTTTCAGGATAAAACTAAAAATGTTAAAGCCTTTTACAAACCCTTTTTAAATTTATATGGAGGAAATTGTTCTGTAACTTTATGATCCATAAATTTAAATAATTTATCCTCAAAACAATGCTGAACTTCATAGCAAGTGCAGGGAAATACTTGGGAATCCATCCAGCTTAGAATTTTCCATCATCTAAGGAAAGGCCTTCCCCCATGCCAGTTTCCTACATTAAAAGACCCAGCCTTAATAGCTTACATTGTTGTAGGTTTTGTTATACGTACATCTGTTAGCAAACATTTAAAATTATGAAATTGATCAAAAACATGTTCTAAATAGTAAGCATCTAATAAAACTGATTCTTCTTCCTTCCTTTACGTCAATTCCAAACATTAACGAACTCATGAATGTCAAAGAGATACAGAAACGTCTCTGAAAGCAGGAATTATTCATTTTTGTAATTTTTTTTTTTTGTAATTTCTACTAATATTTAGTTGTCTTAATAATACGGTTTTAATTAGTATTAATAAAACAATTACAGTATGTGAACGATGTAGCTAAGTATTATTTTTGGAAAGTATACTATTTAACCATGCCGCTATATCTTCTCAATTATATAATATTAATAGGATTTTGATTTGTTTAGGGTTTTTTTTCTAAAGATATCTTAATTGAAATAAACAGAAATAACCCAAAACTCATAACTATTAGGAATCAAATAGGTACTATACATTACACTATCAATTTTTATATAAGCCTAATAATTTTTGGCTGTATTTTTCGAAAAATTGTAGTGTAACTAAGGTCAGGTTAGGCTATATATTTGGGGTGGAGTGGCTAGGGATGTGAAAAAAAGTATCGATACTTTATTAATATAAATATTTTCCTTTCGATACTAGTATTGTATCAATAATTTTTCCGATACTTTTACTGATACTAATATTCACAATCCGTATCAGATCGGTATCGAAAGAAACAACTTTTTTGCTATCTTCACTCATGCTGGGATTAAATGTTTACCAGAGTGGACTGTGGAGGAAGAACCAATGACAATATTTCTCAATCCTCACTTATTTTCTTCATGACAAGCAAGAAGCAACTCTAACATTCAAGTTCCATTACCTAGCTCATCATAATTCCTAGCTGTTCTTTCACCAACTTTAATGGTTAAAGACGCGACAAAATAGATTGAAAAAATATATTACTAATCATATTTAGCTATTAAATAACTTTCCATTAGCTACATTTCCATATGTTTTGAAAGCTGGCATGGTAAATTTTTTTATAATACCCATCATACAATACTGTCTATCATACCTCCCTAGTTCCAACACAAACTTAGACGCGGAAGACCTAAGATAGTATAATATGATTAAATTGTTATAGTAATTTTAGTGTTTAAATAAATATGAAAATACAAAAATAGTGATGCAAAGGTTAAAATTATTAGTACTAAATAAAAAAACCTTTTTCCTTATTAAAATTTCGAGACTGATACTTATTGTTATCGATACTTCTTTTCGAATACTAGTATGGTATCGATATTTTTCTTTCCAATACTTTTAATGAATACAGTATCGTTACCTTTCTTTCGATACACATCCAGATGCACCCAAGGGTCTTAGCGCAGATAGTGGCAAGCAGAAAAATAAAGTTAACCACCACTGCTTTAAGCAATTTGAATTGTATTAAAACTGTTGAATTTAAGATCACTAGAGATTATGCTATTTTTTCCCCTTATACTTTGTACCACATCTTACTAGAATAATAGGTTACCTGCATTTATTCACACTAGTAGGAAAGGTAGGAAAAGGATAAATTATAGTAAATATACGCATATTTGCATGCAGAGAGAGAGAAGAGTGTAAACTATTAGAGAACCCCTCTCAGTCATCGTCAAACCTGATAGAAAAGCTTAACCTTTAGTTTGTGCCCACCGAAGTTGATAAATGCTCTTAAAACAATCCATATTTTGAAGAGGAACAAATGCCAAGGCATGGGGAAATTTTGAAGTTGAAATAAGGAATCATGTAAAAATCCAGTATTCGTAAATATACCACTACCGGTAACATAAATAAAAAACAGAATACATGTTATTTAATATACAAGTAGTAATGACGTTTTTACCCATTGAAGTAACCGGTTTGTCCATTGAAAGCCCGCAGGAGTTGAGGTCTACAACCACTCCAGTCCTGTGATGAAACACTCGAGTTCCCAGAATGTGTGTGACATTCTGACCTTGATGAAGATCCAGTATAACTGAAAGACCCAGGTTAGACAGTTTCTTGATTGTTGAAGGTTCTTCTGAAACAGTTATTCTAGTCATTGTTTATGGTTAAACTATATTATCTACAATAGCTCAGCTCTCTTATGTCATACTTTATGATTTTTGCAAATTTTCTTAGACCAGTATAGGAAGAGCAAAATCTGTGCAGAAAAGTGTTTCATACTAATAATGATAATGTGTGTTTAAAAATAAAGGTTTTTTGACTCCATTTTGTTTATTTGGATTATTTAACATACAATTTATTATTCTAAAGGCACACACCTTACAAACTAGCTTAATTCTGAAACAGACAATAATAAGTACCCCAGCCAATAATTCATTACTGCCAAAGGGGAGCCCCAATTTCATCAATGATCAACTTTTCTGGCATACTGAAGAGCGTACCTGGGACCTTTAATGCATTTGGTACATACGTTACCAACAAAGTTAAGGTGTAGGATACCATTTTGTTATCATAAAAAAAGTGGAGGTCAGGATTTAAATCTCTGTCATGTATACGGAAGGTGAATTTTCCTAAATGGCTTGTCAAACTCATTTTACTCAAGTGTGAATACTTTGCCTATAAATATTCACTGCCTCATCCCTACCTCATTAGTGTTACTATGAGGATACTTCAAAAGGATAGTAAGACGTTAGCCCAAAAAAAGTAATCAATTTTCTCTTGTGCAAGTAACATCTATCAACAACTTAGACTTGTTTAAATGAATAAAAAATAATTTTAAAAAACTGCACAAGTTTTTTAATGTGTCGTATAGCTAGGGGAAAATTGGTCAATTATTATAAACCCTTAGAGCAAGAATCATAATACCACCAGGGAAATAAAGGTATTTAATATTCAAGGTATTTATTGTATTAATAATACATTTATTGTAATAGTGACGCAATACAAAAGAGGTGTAAAGAAGTGTAGTTAGACTATAAAGTTAAAGTATAGCTCAAGTCATATAGACTATAGTCATTTGGGAAATGTGTGCTACAATAATACTTTCTACGTATTTTATTAGTCAGAGACAATATTGTGACTTCTAAAAGTCCAAAGTTGATAAACGGTGGAAATTATCATAGTGTCATGCTCCTCTCAGAATTGTTGATTGCACCACTTGTCCTGCGTTGCTAGAAGCTTCCACTGGTAAACAGGGAAGGTATATAAGCCCCGGACACCCAAAAGACGGGGCTCTCATTGTAATATCGCTCTCATTGTAACATCGCTCTTATTGTAACATCGCTCTTATTGTAACATCGCTCTTGTTGCAACATCAGTCATACTGTATGTATGTAGAAGAATCGTCTGATTACTCTTCCAGTAAACCACGAACTTGTAATATACTTTTGTTATCAATTAATAAACGTGTAAGAACTTCATAATCATCACCAACTGATTTGTTCTTCGAGGTCTAAGGTTCCTATTGAGGATTTGGTCAACAACAAACCCAAAAACGCCCGACCTCGACTTCCCAAACCTGAGGGATACGACACATGTAAAGATAGAGGTAAACCGTAAAGAGGTGGAGGAAAACACGCATCAGTGCACCTAGCAGAAAGTTGAACCCGGACCTAGTCAGATCAGAGTCAGGCACTGTATCACTCCCAGAACCCTGGTGGTAAAGATACATAGATCATAAATGAAAGAACACATACCCCAGTTTCCACATCCAATCAATGCTATGTAGACTATATGTTTTTTTAGGAAGAAATCGGCAATCAGAGATAGTAAGTGCATCTTGCTTGAACTACTTATCAGCTGGATATGAGCCATATTATACATCGACAATTTTGTTTATTCTTCTTCCAAGTCGTCTCTCTGACAATCCCATTTTAATCCATCAATTGCCCTATTCATTTGAATGAAATGTAGTTTCTTCACACATTCTGTTGACTCTAGTAAAGTAAATTATGTTTGCCTGGAAAAAACTATACGGGTGAAAGCATCAACCAACAATCACATGCCTATTATCAGGATTATGTGATTAGGTGATAGCAGCAGAGATAGAATTGTATCGATCCACATTGGGAGCCAGGCAGACTACTCGTCAAATTAATCTAGTTAGGTTTATCACTAATGGGGAGGTTGGGATCTGAATTCAAACTGGGCTAGCAGCGGTTGGATTTTTCTGAATCGGTTCTCACTTATACGTTATGAAAATGTTGGTACATTTCTTCTAAATTTCATCTTTCGCATTTATACTCTATTCGTGTAGTTAAATATTGATAGCCCAAACAGGTTGTAAGACACGGTGAATGGACCAGTTGTTGTGTTGGTTAGTTTGTAAGTCGTGGGCTAATATAATTAATCAGTCCAGAAACACTTGGCGCTCTTAGAAAATACGTACCTACGTTACTAATTGTTGTCATTACCTGCCCCACCTCATGGGATAATGGGTCAGGATGGCTTAGTGGGTTGGGTTAGGTTGCATCAAATAATTGTGTGAGTTCACTTTTACTTGCTTATTGAGTGTGATCTAATTAAAATATACAGGTGGGATGTAGTTGAAAAAGTTTATTTAGAGTTATTTGAGAAAGGTCCCCGCTACTGTCAGTGTCCTAACATTCGGCAGTCCGCTTATTGACCTAGCCTTGATGGTACGATGGCTCACAATGCTCTGACTATAACGCGACTAAAGGATCACTAGACGCCAGAGAAGTTTAAGCGGGACACACACACACACACAATATTCCTCGTGTAATGTAAGGACTCAGCACTCTCAATATTCTTCTAGGCTGGTCATGGACCAGCCAACGGCAGTCCGCAAGACACTAGAAGACCGACCCAGTTCTCCCTCTCGATATGGTCAGATCTCAGGGTTTAAATATCCATAAAATAGGCTCTTTTGCCCTTTGGGTATGTCATAATTACCAATAGTTGCTTTGAAAGTAGGCATATCACTATTTAAAAACATTAACAAAATATTATGCTGGCACGTGTCAGCTGATTTAGTAACCCTGACGCTAGCATTTTGGATTACTCCAGACTTGTACATTTTTGCTAAGACAAAAGATGCCAAGCTATGACAATATATTTATACATGTTATTAATCCCCTCCCCACGCTATTACTGGTGCCCAAATTTTCAAACTAATACACTTCTTACTCTTGTTCCTTAGATTAGGTCGATAAATACCTTAGTTCTCATAAAATAAAATATGGTGTACTAATAAAGAATGGGTTGATATTCATTTCTAAAATGATCATATCTATCTTTAAAACTCCATGGCGTCAGCATTCAAGTGAGCTATACTGACAATTTTACACTAATAAAACTATACAAACCAAGAATTTAAAGCCAAAAAATAAAAAAACAAGCCTTGAAAGATCCCCTTCCCTCATTTTCAAAGTTGGTTGCCCAGCTCCTAATAACCGCAACTGCGTATTACCTTCTTTAAAAAGAGTTGAAATGCAGGGTTTCCAAACTCCATCCTCACTTTTCCACAATAGCTATGGCAAATCAATTGATTCACTGTTTTTCATTGTAGCCCAATAAATATTATCCTTTGAACCAAAAGTGTTGGTTAAATGATTGGTGAGACAAAGGCCGGTCCTCCACATGATCTCTATAAAGTTATTTTATCAAATTTTCTATTTATACTTTTAATGAATGATGTCTTAAAACCAAATAAAATAAATTTTTTGCATTACCTATGTATAAGGTTTTCTTAACCGTACCAGTCTCGGGCAACGCCTATGTACCCACTTTAATAAGTCTCAGGGGAGATGAGGCCTATAGGTCTCAAGGCTATCAACACCAATGTGTACTCCGTACAAGCCTCGAGCTCAGAAAAGTTTAGTTAGGTTGTGTATGCAGATATGCCGACTGTATCTTGGATGCAGACAGAGGGTTTGATGTTGGTCCATTCATACCACTCTAAGCTGTAGCTTTCTACGCACGACTCATCCTCGCCGTGTAGGTTCCAGCTGAATTACAGCGTGAGGTGACCTCTCAGTAACCTGAAATCCACTCACTTCTCTTGGAGATGCATTAAACAAAAACAGAATTAAATCAAAGCACAAATATATTTAATCATATATGACATTAACTTATTTGCTTTCTCAAGATTTTTTATTGAGATTTGAACATATTAAAGTAATAATTTTAAGGCACTTATCACAGTTGAAAAAGTCATGCTAGATTGAAAAATGGTGTAATACTTGATAAAAGTCATGCTAGATTTAAAACCAATGGTGTGATACTTGATAAAAGTCATGCTAGATTGAAAACCAATGGTGTGATACTTGATAAATCTTTCTTTAAAACTACAGAAAAGTTTTGAATTCCAATACTCTTGAGACTGTTAGATTTTGCAAAGCAAAGTTAAAGACGAATGCCTTAGCAATTTAGTCGCAAAAGGGCGTTTAGGCCTCGAAAACAATGATTGACTGACCTCAGCTTCTGATAAAAGTTGATAGTTGTTGAAGTAGATCAAGCTATTCGAGACACTGCAAAGTTACAAAAGTGTTAGCTCATTTTTTTTTAATTCGAGGAAAATTGGTAGGTTATGTCGCATTGCTTCGATGTTCGGTGTTGTCAAGATCATCTCTGACACTCACTAAGGAATAGTCAACTATCAGCTTGACGTATGTTCTTATTTAAAATTAGAAATCACTCTAATGATACTGTTTTGGACCCCTCTCATATATTAAAAAAGTCATGGATGAAGTGTATTTTTCTTAGATAAGGTGTATATAAAATATCCTTTTATTACTTCATCCATGTAAAGTCACGCGCTTTTCAGAAGTAGTTTCAATGTATTGCACCATAAAACTTATTTTTCTTTCAAAGATCAACTCCGTGGTGTTTACAGAAAAGCATGTGACGCTGGCTCCCTCTACCCAATAGGAAGCTAGCCTTCACAACACCTATTTCCAGGCTTTTTTCCATTAGTTAGTTTTGACACTGGTGACAACGGGTCCAAGAGGCAAGGTGTAGGTCATATATAAGCCGCTTGTTCGTATGAATCCATATCAGTGCCGGTAATATACACAGTGCCAGTAACTTAAATTCATAGAGTAATACATTACACAGTACACCGAACACGGAACATGTAATATCACAGTAAAACAATGCGTAAATTATATCATTTAATATAATATATTCAGTACCGACGGTGTATTCAGTTAAATAAAACGTGCGCAACATCGAAAGTCATTCTAATTTCATAATTATAAGTATGAAATATACTCAGTTTACATAACCGCGAGCAAGTGCGCGGTAAGGCATGCTCGCGTCGTCATCATCGCAAAACCCAATATCGTTATAGATATTGCTTAATCACAGGGCAATATCTCATTATAAATCCATATCATTTTAATTGGCACCGTATGTGATTCAAATATGAACACATAAACTTCAATATCGGTATAATTGGCGCCCATCGTGGGCGCATAGCATTTTAATTGGTGCCCATCGCGGCCACGCATCGATTTAATTGGCACCCATCGTGGACGCGTAACGATTTAATAGGCGCCCAACGTGGGTGCGTAACGTTTTAATAGGCTCCCAATCACGGGGCATCATTATTAAATAAAATCTTAAGCATTTTAATCTGTGCCCCCGCTGTCGGCCCCAGATGGGGAATGGAAATGTAACCATCCGCTTCAAACCAACTCCTAAAACAGTTAAGCCTACCAACCCACTCCCGGACTCACATTACGCCATCACTCACAAATCGATCATTCCTATTAAACCAACCTTCCTCATCCTAAGAAAAGAAAATCCTTCCAAACCCTCTTTACCACAGCTAAATCATT
This sequence comes from Timema cristinae, assembly GCA_039000515.1. NCBI lineage: Eukaryota > Metazoa > Arthropoda > Insecta > Phasmatodea > Timematidae > Timema > Timema cristinae. The sequence goes on from JBCFYV010000012.1 coordinate 38,647,044, forward strand.
CACAATCACCACTATTTTCACTCAAAGGGTACTAATTTATAACTTTGTATTTTATTGGAGCATCATTCAACGGTTTCACCTAATCATTGTTTTCACCCTCATACCATGAGGATAAGGGCTAGCGACTGCTGCCTGTAACTCACAAAGCAAAAACAGCCCTTTCTAGGATGACCTAGCTTGGCGTAACTGTCAAGGTGGATATTCTTAGTCAGGCAACAGCCGATCGGCGTCGGCGCCCATCGCGAATATATCTAAATAAATTCTATAGCACTTTATCACCTATACTTTTTTTTATATAATCATTTGAATAGGAAAGAAATACAATAATTTATAATTAAAATGTAGACATGCTTGTGAATGTAGACCTGTAAGTGTACTTAACATTTAATAAACGGGTATGAATTAGTATGACCAGTCGAAATCTCTACAACACCTTGTATACTAGGCAAAGAAAGACTTATTGTACGGTACATGTATTTGGTAAAAGCAACACAGGATGACACACAAGCTAGTGAAGACTTGCCAAGAAATGATTGCTTGATTTTCCTATTTAAAAAATAACTTTATATTGATACTCTTTACATGAGTAAATAGTTGTGCTTTATGTAGCTAATTTCTTGCTTGTAAAATCTGAACTATCATATTGAGTTGATTAACTCTCAAGTTAATAGTATTTTTTATTGCTAGATCATTTAATATGAGGACTGCTAATAATGGAGGGGAGTAATGTAGTTAATACACCCACATTAGCGAGGAGAGACTATGGAGAAACTCACATCTGTGTTAATCCATCGCCAACGTTGTTGGATGGGATTCGAATAGTGCCCTATCGACTACAATTGAATCTGCTTTAAGTCTAAAACACCTATACTTCTCAGCCACTGTTGTGGGTCCGATATTGTTGGCATTTTATGGTCAATTAACATATTTGGATTATTATTATTATTATTATTATTATTATTAGCACCGCGTCTTACTACCCATTCGGGTTATACGCACTTACGCTAATGTGTAATGGTAGGGTGATTGTGAGATGAAATGAAGGACCTACAGTTTAACGTGGAATCCGAACCACGGTGGAGGCCTGGCATTCCCACATTCACAAGATGTCTTGTCAGAGGTGAAGGAAGGGTTTGGTAATCAGATAAATCTGTGCCGGTACGAGGATTGAACCCGGCCGCCAGCATAGAAGTCTGACACCTTACCCCTAGACCACCAGGTCACCATGGATTATTATTGCTTGAAACATTAATAACAAATGGATTCCTAATTACCTGCATCATGCGACCATCTCAATGTTTTCCAGCTGAGAGTCATCATAAATAGCCAATCAGTGTGGTTATAATGTTAGGCAATCAAAATTAATCTAATATTAATTGTATATTAATTAGGGATCTGCGAATATTCGAACTATAGAGCAAAGCTTTAAATAGATACTCGAGATTGGAGCTCGGAATATACAAATTTATGGGATCGCAATTTAGAGCGTCTTGAAAAAGGTTATTTCTTACCTTGTCTGATGATGAATGACTCATTGTTTACGCTTATCTTTACTTCTTGTGGATGTGTTCTGTGAAATAATGTATATTTAGAGAAAGGAATTGGTGTAGAGTGTGAGAAGAACCCAACAAAGTGGGGATACACAAATATGCTTAGCACAGAACAGTATCAAGCTATATCTTGGGTGCGAAAGAAATTGATGGAGCTGTTTCTATTCTTTTTAAAGCAATTGTAAATCTGCACATTCAATCCTATTTTCACAAATACTTTTTCAAAACTGTTCTTAGGAATATTTAGAATTATATCATAATAATTAATATCTCTGATACTATAACAGTTAAGGGTCTCAACTTAATAATGTGGGATATCACTCCCAATAAAATGCCATATCTATTAGTCTAATAATATGAGAAGGTAAGTGCAGCAAGCTATTGAAGCGTGAATTAAATATAATACTACAGCAACCCATCATGACTGGGTATAGAACCAGAGAAGACACCAAACACTCAAGTCCACTGATACGCGCTGATTTGACTGTATTTTAATCCATCTCAATCAATCCAACCACAGATAATACTAAGTTTAAGTTGATAAAATCAGCTGGAAAAATGCTATGCTAATATGGATATGACTAAAAACAAAGACACAGAACAGGACAAGAAAATCAAAGTTATACTAATACTTTGATTTTTAAAGTATTTTTAATTGACACAAAACTATGGATTTAAAAGAAGAAGAAGAATAAGAGGAAATGGAATCTTTCATCCCGAAGATGGAGAAACCAGGAAAGAGCTGAGGCATACATACCAGAAGAAGAAAAAAGACCAGGCGGTGACAACTTTCACTCTAACCAATGTGTGGAAGACTAACCAGCAAGAAGCAACATCTACAACAGAAGTGTTAAGACCTGGAAAAAAGGCTCCAAAGTAGAAATTTTGGAAAAAGGGTCAAACAGGGAATACAACAAAAGAAGATAAGAAGGATGGAAGCTGTATACATTAAGAAATCTCAATAAGTACGATTTCTTCGGGAAAGAGAGTGAAGGACATGACCAACCAGGAAAAAATGGAAGCTGACCCAACAGCGATCTACGAGTATCATAATTTCAAAGAGCAGGGGTGACCACGGGGAGTTACGCCATCAGAATTTTTGGGGGAATTTCTCGGGAAAACATCTTTTTAATAAGAAACTTTTATATTGTAAAAATTCGAGGTGAGTCTAGGTGGAATAAAGTGAACGATTCGATTCTTGCCTTTGCTGATGTGAATAATATTTCTCAACCCCATCGGAGAAGTAGAAAATGTAAGAGGTTTATCAGGGCTGGTCCTAGGCAATTTGGGGCCCCCTGCGAACTGTAAAGTGTGGACCCCATGTATATATGTTTTATAAAAGGTTGGATAGAGCTTTGACTATAAGACATTTTAGTACTATTTTGTTATTGATTTCAATAATAACCATATTTATGTTGGGTGTGTGTGCTAATTATAAATATGATTTAGAGTAGATAAAGTAATAATCAGTTGGGATTAGTTAAAAGAATTTTGTCAATAGGTTGTGATAAATTATCTTTCTTTCACCTTTTGATCCATGCTTTGTTTAAAACATTATTATGGTGACCTGGTGGTCTAGGGGTAAGGTGTCAGACTTCTATGCTGGCGGCCGGGGTTAAATCCTCGGTCCCGGCAAAGATTTATCTGATTACCAAACCCTTCCTCCACCTCTGACAAGATATCTTGAGAATGTGAGGAATGCCAGGTCTCCACCATGGTTCGGATTCCACGTTAAACTGTAGGTCCTTCATTTCATCTCACAATCACCCTACCATTACACATTAGCGTAAGTGCGTATAACCCGAACGGGTAGTAAGACGCGGTGCTAATAATAATAATAATAATAATAATAATAATAATAATAATAATAATAATAAAACATTATTATGTATGTGTGCTGTTTCTTATATTCATAATATTAAGGATTGTCAAGATATATGTTGTATAGGTAATTTAATATTTAAAATACCGTTGCGATCTTTATGTTTATGTATTTATAATTTGACTTTATGTGGTGTTTCGTTTTTATCGGGTTTTTATTCTAAGAATTTTATTCTTGAAATAAGATGTTTAATATTTTTAAATCATATTAGTTTTTTCTTATCGTTTTCTTAAACTGAGTTGGTAGTTATGTTGATCGGGTTATTTATTTAATCATTATTTGAATATTTTTTTTTCCACAATACCTTATAAGTTGTTTTGGTTTTGATGGTCAAAATGAATTATACCTTTTAGTAGAAACTAGAATTTAAATTATTATTATTATTATTATTATTATTAGCACCGCGTCTTACTACCCGTTCGGGTTATACGAATTTACGCTAATGTGTAATGGTTGGGTGATTGTGAGATGAAATGAAGGACCTACAGTTTAACGTGGAATCCGAATCACGGTGGTGGCCTGGCATTCCTCACATTCACAGGAAGTCATGTCAGAGGTGAAGGAAGGGTTCGGAAATCAGATAAATCTGTGCCGGGACCGAGGATTGAACCCCGGCCGCCAGCACAGAAGTCTGACACCTTACCCCTAGACCACCAGGTCACCTAGAATTTAAATCATCAATCTATACTGGATTTAAAATATATATAATTTCAGATTTTGGTTGATTGGAGAATTTAGATGCTCAAGGGGTTTATTGAGTTAAGTTATTTAAGTTACATCAATCTTGTCAGTATAATGACTATCAGAGTTACTTATCAAATTTTGTCCTATGATTAATTATTTGAATTACATTATTTATTAAGTATTTAAATTGCTTAGTCTTAGAGATTGACGTGAATATATCAAAGTGAAGTTTATATTCTTAAAATATACCTACAAAACGTCAGTTTTAGTTTGGTAATGAAAATATAGTTTTATTTATATTATATAAGTAATCGTAATTTATATTATATAGTAGATGAATTAATAGACTTTAACTATTAAAATAAAATGTTAGTAGTTCTAATTTAAACATCAATCTTTCTTATTTGTAATATTTATTCAATACTATCACTATCAGTGGCAGGCCTATCTATACCTCTGAGTTTTGGTTTCAATTATTAAAATAAAGATAATTTAATATCCAAGATTAGGTCCAAACTATTTGTGATTTATCACTTCTTATATTAAGATTAATTTTTACTTTGCTTTTTACTTTTTGGATGCGAGTTTTTGGACATTTATCAAAGCGGTACATATACTATGATGTGATCTGAATCCTGATTGATAGGCAGTTAACAAATTGTGTTTGTTAATGTGTCGGTAAATTGGTTGATGCACTAGGAATTCTAGTGTCTTAGAAAGGAACGTAAGTATACTTGTAGGTCTAAAGTTATGTAAATCTTTTTCTAGCCCTTTTTTAGGTACTGGCGTAGTAAGTGCGAGTTTCCAAAGTGCGAGATACTGTCCGGTCATGAGTGAGAAGTTGAATAAGTCAGATACTGTTGATATAACATTTCTTAAAATTGAAATTTTGTCTATACCCTGTGCATTCAATTTTATTCACATTATTGATTTGTATACCTCACGATGAGGCAAATGGGAAAAGTAAAAAGTACTGTCATCATTATATTCATTATTATAATTACTTGCATTGGAGGCATAAATGTCGTTTATAGTTTGAATGCGAAGAAACTCTTAATTGAGTTTATTGGGACTGATGTGCACATGAGTGTTTTTGGGTAGTGTATGCCCACTCCCATCCTCCGCAGTTCCCTCCATAATTTTTTTGGATGATGGGCTAGTATTTGAGAGTAAAGGGAAAAGTCCATTTTAGCTTTCCTAATGGCCTAGTCACATTTATTACGCAGACGTTTATACTCCTCCAAATTTATGTTACCTGTAAGTGGCTTGATTTTCGATTCTCATTTAAATTTCACATATGCTTGGTCACGTCTCCTCATCAATAACCTAATGTCTTTAGTCATCCAAGTCACAGGTGGTCTACTAACACGTCGAGTTTTTACTGATGCATGTTTATCGTACAAGTCAAGGATCATATCATTAAAAAGATGTAACCTGTCATCAATGTTTAACTTAGTGTTGACCAGGTACCAGGGCATGGATTGAGCATTAGCATTCAGTTTGTCTGTATCAATAGATTTAATGTCATGATATGTGATTACCTTAGGTGCAATTCTAGCCATACACATTGAGTAGGATAAGTAAACAAGTTCATGATGCGAGATTCCGGGGACCGCGACGTGTCCAGAGGAGATTACTTTAATAGAGTTTGAAGTATATATATATGATCAATTCACGCATGCGAGGTTGCGGTATGATGTGTTGCGTCTAAGTGACATGGCGTAATATTGTTGAAGAAAATAAAGTCAGTAATTGCGAGGTTTCATTGCTGCTCCTCACTAAGTCCACGTTAAAATCATCCATTACAGTTAAATGTTCATATTTGTGAATGTGCTCGGACAAGGCAGTCTCAAAGGCAGTAAATTGACCAACTCGAGGTGGCCTAAGGCTTTGTTGTGAATGGTTTATTTCAACAATAATATATTCAGGTTGCGCTGAGTACGGACTCAGTGATGCAGATAATACTTTATATTTAACTAGATAGCTGTTGCCCGCGGCTTTGCTCGCGTGGAAGTTTATTATATACAAATACGAAAATATACATATGTATTTACAGATTAATTTAAAATATTACGTTACGTTGATGACCATAACTTGAACTCAGATCAAAAATAATGCAAGTCCGATACAAACTTTTCACCCCCTTTTTCATCCCTTTTAAATAAAATTTCCAAAATTCCTGAAACACGTATTTATTTGTTTTACGTCAATAACCGAAATACAAAATTTTGTTTATGTAACTTTCAAAATGACGGACTTTCATACACATTATCATACATATTATCATCCCCTATTTTGACCCCTTTGGGGTGGAATTTTCTAAAATCCTTTCTTAGTGGGTGCCTACATAACAAAATGAATATACAGTCCGAATTTCATGCTTGTAGCCTTGATAGTTTGCGCTCGGCGATGATGAATCAGTCAGTCAGTCAGACAGGACATGTTATTTTATAAGTATAGATATCATCTCTGATGTACACTCCGTCGAGATTGTAAGGTAGCAACTTATTCAATCAGCCAGCGCGGTATGCTATAGCTCCACACATGACTGCAGGATAGTTTGCCTAGCTACGCCCAAGGCCGGATTTAAAAAAAGCCTTAAGTCCTATAATTATTTCTTGCTTGTAGGGAAGGAGTGATGGGGGAAGGGTTATGTCTTTTTGCGATGTCCAAATAGTTTGATCAACTAAATTAATTTACTTTTTTGTTCCCTTCATAATAAAACAAATTATTCGTTATATACTTAGCTAATTAATTATGTTTAGTCTCATTAATAAATAGGCCTTCTTTTTTTAGCTGTTAAAGATTAACCACGCCACGCATTATTTTGGCAGCAGTGCTACCCACATTTATTGGTTTTAACATGGTAACATAAAGCCGGTTTACCTCTTTTCAGAATCTGTATTACTGTGAATAGCTAATTATGAATTTATTAATGATTAATTATTATATTACACATATGTAGTGCAAATAATAAATTAAATCTAAAAGATTTATATTTTATTTTTAAGACGCTGAGTTAAAAAAAACTTATATAACTTAAGGATCCTAATCCTGATTTAAAATTGTTTATATTATTTCCGGGTGGACAAAAAAAAAGATATTTGATAAAATCTTATCCATTGGACATATTTTAGTTATAAAAGGTAATTTATTTGTTTCTTCAAAGTTACTATGACTGTATATATAGCTTTGAGGTACCATAGTTTGATTTCATACTTTATTTAATGATACCAAAAACGGCCACAACATAACGATTAATAAATAGATTTTATAAATACTTTGATTGATAAAATTGTTGCTTATTAAGATTTACTTTTATTATCATTTTCTAATAAATTAAATATATAATGTTAACTGTGGTTTTTTCTGTTTTTTTACTAAATAAATTCTGGAAATTCAAACCATAATACTGGTTATATCATCTACAATTATTAATAATAATATCAGAGTGGGGAGGTTTAAATGAATGAAAAGCAGGGAGTAATTTTGTTTTGGATTTACGAGTTTAAAAACACTTTAAATGATATCTATGCTTTTTTTAAGGTTTAAGAGTATAAATATCTTTAAGTAAAAAGGTATTGTAACTTCTTTAATGTTATTGTGTTACCTGTCGGTCTAGGGGTAAAGTGTCAGACTTCGGTGACAAAGGTCCAGGTTTCCAACCTCGACTCCGGCACAGGTTTATTTTATTTCTAAACCCTTCCTTCACCTCTGACAAGACGTGTATTAATCACAACTTTGGAATGTGTGGAATGCCAACCTCCATGGTTCAGATCCCACGTTGAGCTGTAAGTCCTCCATTTCATCTCACAATCACCCTACCATTACACATTAGCGTAAGTGTGTATAATCCGAACGGGTAGTAAGACGTGCCACTAATAATATTATATATATTTACTGTTTTTAAAAACGTATGTCTGTTGCTAAATATACATGGAACTTCATAACCGGTTGTGGTACCTTTACTTATATTCGATAGGATCTAGTATACATACAGTCAGGGTTTGAGTCTCCGTTAAAGATACGGCTGGTTTTATTTAAATCTGTAGCTTAGGATCTGTGGAACCACTTAATAGATTGCGGTATAGTTTTTACTTCTATACTGGACCAATATCAAGGCAGGTTTTAACATTATTTGTGTATAATAAGAGTTTCAGTGCGAGTCCCGGTGAAGGGTCAGCCGATTGTTTGTATTCATTGATGGAACCACATGATTATTATGGTGATATTTTTAGTATTCCGTAGAGTATTTATCCAGGCATTTTTCAGGGTAATAATTGTAATCGGGTGTTTTGGTATAAGTCCCGGTGAAGTGTCAGCTGGATATGTGTATATATCTCTGGAACCACTTAACCGATTGGGATGTAGTTTTTTGTGTATAATATTTATCCAGGCATGTTTTAGCATGATATAATCAGGTTTTGTGTTGTGAGTCTCGGTGAAGAACCACCGAATATTTGTGTATATCTCTGAAACAGCAAACTGATTCCGAAGTAGTTTTTTACATTCTGTAGGAGATTAACCAGGCAAATTGTAGCATGATATATTTAGGTTTTGGGTTCGAGTCCCTGTTAAAGTTTCGTATGGATGTTGTATGTATGTTAGTTAGGATATTTATAACCACATAAGCGATTGCAGTGCAGTTTTTTTTCTTTCAATTATGTAGTATTTATATCCAGGCAGAGTTTAACATTAGTTTAATCAAGGGTTTTGCTGTGAGTCCCTGGAACTGCTGACAAGCCTATTGATAATGGATTTTGTGGGTCAGCTGAAAGGTGAAATTCCGTTCTTCCACGAAGAGGATAATATTGTTCAGAGTGAACTATGGGATAATATTTATATGTAATATAATATTATCTATTTCACCCGCCTCTGCTACTCATCTGGGCTACATGCCTTAACTAATTGTTGTGGGTAAGTGATGAAGAAAATGCGGGTTCACTTCTTCTAAATTCAACCGTTCCAATTCCTATCCCTTTAGAATAGTTAGTACTTAAGGTATTGTTCGAACGGGTAGTAAGACGCTCTGCTAAAATTTAGAAAAACTCTTAACAAGAATGTGTATTCAATTCCTTTAAATACTCTTTCCTTGTTCTATTGATTTAAGATTGACTAAATGAAGGTTATCTGAGAAACAGTGAATTTTCCTGACATTCAAACATATGAATATATATTATTATTATTATTATTATTATTATTATTATTATTATTATTATTATTATTATTATTATTATTATTATTAGCACCGCGTCTTACTACCCGTTCGGGTTTTACGCACTTACGCTAATGTGCAATGGTAGGGTGAATGTGAGATGAAATGGAGAACCTACAGTTTAATTCGGAGTCCGAACCACGGTGGAGGCCTGGCATTCCCCACATTCACAAGTTGTGATTAATACACGTCTTGTAAGAGGGGAAGGAAGGGTTTGGTAATCAGATAAATCTTTCCTGGGACTGAGGATTGAACCCCGGACGCCAGCATAGAAGTCTGACACCTTACCCGTAGACCACCAGGTCTCCCAACATATGAATAAATAGATCGTTGTTGTTGTGTGTGTGTGCTAGCTGGCCGTGAAGGTCCGAGTATAGCGTAGAGTAGTTAAATGGCCTTGTCTAAAAAATGTGTTGGATCACTTTATCAAATAATCCACTTACAAAATATTGGAAGTTTAGAATGTAGTTTACTCTCATACATCTTATAAATATTTATGTCTTTCAGTAAGCCAACAGTTATTACTCCTCCAAGCTAATTTCAAGAACATATAAATGATGTATTTTGTTTAGTCTGCACGACCACTTTCATGTTAAAATATCATACTCCTAATATTTATGGTTCAATTCAGCCCATTGTTTTGCATTTATTTATATCTGTAGGAATTTCATCCATTCAATATTAGATTTTATATATCAATAGAATTAGACTGAAAGTCTTAAGAGAAATGGTGGCCTGACATGCGATGACGCAATTTGCTGGTTTGCAGAAAGGTGTAATAAATTGCCCGGTGTTAGTGGAGTCCTTTTTAAACCGAGATCTAGCGGAAGTTGAAAGCGTGGCGTTGGTGTTTATCTCCCGGTGATGTTTCGCTAGGTCTAGCAGTGAAAAGTGTGGCGTTCACAATATTCTGAGGATAACAGAAATATTTTTATTTGAATGATCGTATTTTTAAAACCAACTATATCGTTAGTTAGGACGTGAGTGTATCTTAGAAAAAATTAATTATTAAATGTCAATTGTTCAGTTGTTATTGCTCTTTAGTTTTCGACGTGTTATAACTTTTCATTGCCAACCAAGAATAATAATATTACATCCATTTCACATCTGTTTGTCGGAAGTTTCAAAGGTGGTAGTGAAAACTAAAATATACTCTATTCAAAAACATTCGAAGAAATGTAGACCATTTATTATGTTCAATTTTCGTGCTATAGCGAAAGGGATAATATAGCCAAGAAAAGATGTTAGAATATATTTATATATAAAACTAAATTTACAACCACGTCTTACTACCCGTCTGTGCTATACGCATAGTAATACGTGAGTGAGTTATGGTAAAGAGGTCGAATTGAATGTGGATGTATTCATATTTACATGGAGGACATGTTTGAAACAAGTTATGAATAAACTCCCTCAGTAGGCTCGGCTGAGATTCTAGCCCTAACTTACTCATCATCGACAAACTGGACTAGAATTGCAGATATTTAAACACGTGAAATATTATTTCTTTATCAATTAATCGATTGTTTGCGTTTACTTATTTGTTATTTTGTAAAATAGACGAGTGTTTTTATTAAGCCCAAATGTTGGCTCCAATTGGCTGGTCTGTATTAGATAATCTTAGCCCTCAATATCCATTTTCCCAATCCCATACAATAGAATGTAGTGGGCAAACTTGTGTTCTTAAGCTCAAGGACAGGTTTGATACCAAGGAGGTGGGAACAATTCACTAGAAAACTCTTAACACCATTCATATCCAACCCCTGTTATTAAAGATGAAAGGATTTATTGATTTAGGTCGACTTTAATTTCTAGGTAGGGCTTTTCGCGCTAAATTGGTTATTTTAAAAGTTATTTTTTTTAATACTGCGTTTAAACATATTAAAATAGTTACTGGCTCATTACTGTGGCATAGAAAAATTTAACTATTCTTATTCCTTTTTTTCAAGAAACCAATATATTAATGTGTAAGTTTAGATAATTCCGCACTATGTAGGTCCAGAACTAAATAAAATATATATAATATATATTTTTAGTGACGCACCGCACCCATTCGGGTTTTACGCCTGTATACTATTTACTCTAGTGTGTTAATGCCGAGGAAGGCTGAATTTACAGATATTGTGCCCACATTTACGTGGAGGGAGAGTTGAAAATCATTTAGGAAAAACCCTCTCAGTGAACCAGACCAGGATCTCCCCGTCATTGTCAGTCTATTCTATTGCGAGAGAACTGTTTTAGAACATGTGACCACCGGAGCAACACAACGTATTAACTCGCTTGATTGTCAAGTTAAATTAGTCCGTTTTGCCTGTGACAAAGAAGTCAGGGTTAGAATCCTGGTTGTGTTTAATTAGGTGGTATTTCTTAAGTGGTTTCTCATGCTGTGTATTCCAGTTAATCATGGCGTGGAGGACGAGGTTCGAATCTTGTGTTAAAAATTATGCACATGAAATACCTTATTATTTTGAAATGTTTATCAATCAAATTTAACTCTATTCTGATTAATATCTGACACCATTCTCTCATCATCGGTTTTTGTATATTTATTCTTCTTTCCTTGAAAATCACGTTTTTGCATGACTTAAACATATTATTTTATCATATTAATGATAAAATTTGGCAGCGTAGTTCGAAAATTGGCATATTAAAAAAGAGGTTCAAAGTGAATACTATGGATAATGTCTTTAAATAAACATATTTTTTTACGTTGTATAAATTTACGCCAGCTATTTAGTTTTAATTGCGACTGTAACTCTACTATAAGGTCCTTACTAATTATTTATCGTTCTTGGATACTATTCAAGAAGAGGTTTAGGCTATAATTTTGCTTTTTAATGTTGATTATTTGTATTATATAATTTGTATTATATAATATACTTTCTTAAATTACTGTATCTAACTATTATTATTTACATTCCCAAAAGTGGATCATAGGAGTGAAAACTTTCACATGATGGAAACATAGAATAGACGGCTCATTTGACAAAGCGTTATTTGTTTCTGAGCAGGAGAACAAAACCAAACATCAATTCTTGGGGTGTTTGAAACTTATTGTTGACAGTTAATTCAGCCATGGAACGATATGGACGTTTAAGTGAAGACTATAAAGGAAAGATTCTGGGTTTAGTGGAGCCAGGGTACACGGACAGTGAAATTTCGCGTACAATACCGTGTTCGCAAAAAACTGTATCGCTTTGGAAATCTAGATGGGAAAATGAAAACAACCTCAAACGTAGTACTGCTGAAGGTGCTTCAGGCAAAGCTAGATGCTCTAGATCAGGCGAGCACATATTTAACAAGTAGACATATTGCTGCGCGGGTTGGGGTTAACTTGTCAAAAGACACCATTTTGGAGCTGTTAATAGAAGGAGGGCTCCATTCATTTGCTGCTGCTTCAAAACAGAGTTTAACAGAATGGCAGAAGCTGGCTTGAATGAATTTCACACAAGAAAACTTATAACGGCCATTAAAATATTGGAGGAGAGCTATTTTTAATGACGAGAAGGTATGGAGTTCATCAATTGATGGTCTTGTGCTAGTGTATGGCCCTAAAAATGCTCGTTCTCAACCATTCATATATGCATAAATTCCGTTATATTAGTCGCTTCTCTGTCTAGAGTTGGGGGTTGATTTCACACGGTGGTGTGGGAGTAATGTGGAATATAGATGGACATTAAAAAATTTGTAATATTTTTATTGTAACTGAATGTAGGCCTACACATATTAAAGTGTATCTAATATGTATCTGATTAAATAAAACTACGGAATAAGTATATATGAACTCTAAATAAATCCCCACACAGAAATATGTAAAACCAAGATTTGTGATATACTTACTTAGAAAATATGTTTTTTTTAATTTACATTGTATGTTTAAACTTGAAACCAAAACAAAAGAGTAGGAAGAAAAAAGATATATGTCCGTCAATAATTTTACATTATTTCTACCAAAATAATTATTTTAAGAATGAACAAGAATGAATGGCTTGAACTACTTCTAACATTCTTCATAGCCACGTGTAATCTACTTCTTTTAGTTATGTAAATATTAGAACTCAATTTAAAATAATCATAAACGACATAAATACAAGCCAAAAGAGAATAATTAAACATTGTTGGTATGAAATTGTTTTTAAACTATAATAATATAACAATACAAATTATGATAGAATAAAAAATAATAAATACACGTAAATTAAACTCAAATTCCCAACTCATTTTGTTTTCCGTATCAAGCATTTAACCTTTATAAAAAAAACTCACGTTACATGTCTGTTTTTCGGTGCTACACAAATCTCAACACTTGAACGGTTAGACATATAAAGACAATACTTGGCTTACAGCTAAGTGCTAGCGTGCCCACATAAAATAGGTTGGTAAGAATTTTGAGAAAAAAAATACTAGTAACGAAATTTGTTATGAATTAAAATTAAGTGTTATTATAATTTGTACCCAATTGTGCGGGGTATTTTTGAAAAGCTTTTACCTGGAGTGTTTCAAATATATACATATATATTTAATTAATATTTAAATATTATAATATACATAATTTATCATTTTTTATACGCAAAAAGTCTCATAAACGGGATTTTAAAAAGGTCGGAAAAAACTCTGGAAAAATAAGAAATATGTGAAAACCTATGTTTTTTAGAGTAGAATTATTTTATTAAATGCAAATAATACTTTTCGAAATATTTCTATATTGCTCTCAGTACTTTAACTCATGAATGCCACGTCCCGGAACGGATTTATCTGCTTTCCAAACTCTTCCTTTACCTCTCACAAGAAGTGTATTATTCACAACTTGTGAATTTGTGGAATGCCAGGCCTCCACAGTGGTTCGGATCCCGCGTTAAACTGTAGGTCCTCCATTTATTCTCACAATCACTCTACAATTACATATTAGCGTGAGTAAAAACCGAAAGGGTAGTAAGACACGGTACTACTACTACTACTACTACTACTACTACTAATAATAATAATAATAATAATAATAATAATAATAATAATAATAATAATAATAATAATAATAAAGAATGCCGCGTGCCGATATCTTTCAATGGAATAGGACCGCGTGATGAGAAGAGGATGGTTAGCCTAGATATGAAATCTAAATAACCTGCACCAAGTGCACACTTGATCCATAATAATGCATATATTAAAGATGTGGTAAAGAATGAAAACTAGACAAACAATGCATATCATTAAGCCATATATATATTGCTGAAAGTTTTTTTTACTAACTATCTTGGTTCCCAGATAAAGTTAAAGCTATATTTAATATAAATGAGTACACCATAATTTTCTTAGTTTCTTCAATAAGTAATAACCGATCTCACTTAAGAGCAGCGTAGCGTCCTAAGGTTTTATTTAAAAAAATTATTTTAGTTATTTAACGTGCACTTTCGGAACCTACTGATAAAATCGGCGCACAACATTGATACTATCTTAAAACTTGAAAATACATAACATCCACATCCCATTAGGACATCACTTTAAAAGGAAAACACACAGTTCACTAAAGATAAAAGTACCGCGATGTAGGAATCAAATCTAAGATCCTCAGTTGAGTAGAAAAAAAAATCTATCGATTGTGCTAAAAGTCCCACAATTTTACCATTAAATAAATCTGTAATTCGTGCTCTTGTAAGATACTTGGTTTAGAACCAATAATTATTTGAGGATAATGCTATTTTAACATAAAAGTGGTCGTGCAGACTAAACAAAATACATCATTTATATGTTCTTGAAATTAGCTTGGAGGGAGTAATAACTGTTGGTTTACTGCAAGACATAAATGTTTATAAGATGTATGAGAGTAAACTACATTCGAAACTTTCACTATTTTGCTAGTGCATTATTTGATAAAATGATACAACACTTTTTTAGACTAGCGCCATTTAACTACTCTACGCTATACTCGGACCTTCACGGCCAGCTAGCACGCGCGCACACACACACACACACACACACAACAACAATAACAACGAACTATTTATTCATATGTTTGAATGCCAGGAGAATTCATTGTTTCTCAGATAACCTTCATATAGTCAATCTTAAATCAATAGAACAAGGAAAGAGTATTTAAAGGAATTAGCATAGACATTCTTGTTGAGAGTTTTTTTAATTTTAGCAGCGCGTCTTACTACCTGTTCGAACAATACTCTTAAGTACTAACTATTCTAAAGGGCTAGGAATTGAGATGGTTGAATTTAGAGGAGATGAACCCGCATTTGCGTGGAGGAGAAGTGGAAAACAATTTTGGAAAAACTCATACCCAGTTCACTCGAGCGAGATTCGAACCTCTATCTCACCGTCCTTGTCAGTCTAGCTCAACACGAAACTAGCGCGTTATTTATCTTCACCCCCAAGGTGGGTATGAGAGTTGCTGATAATATCATTATTATTAGCACCACGTCTTACTACCCGTTCGGTTTATACGCACTTACGCTAATGTGTAATGGTAGGGTGATGGTGAGATGAAATGAAGGACCTACAGTTTAACGTGGAATCCGAACCACGGTGGAGGCCTGGCATTCCCCACATTCACAAGATGTCTTGTCAGAGGTGAAGGAAGGGTTTGTAATCAGATAAATCTTTGCCGGGACCTGGGATTGAACCCCGGCCGCCAGCATAGAGGTCTGACACCTTATCCCTAGACCACCAGGTCACCCTGATAATATCATTGTAGTAAAAACATTATTGATTGAACTTAAGGATGAAAGCCCCAAAATAATAGATTAAAGACAAGTGTGATATCTGCTGGAAATACACACAAAATTAAATATTTTATATCTTATAGTAAAGAGAAATACAAAGTAAACTAAATATTCTAGGAAATGCAGTAAATTATTTATTTTCTACTGCATCGGTAGTGACGTGGACAAAAATGTTTTCATATGGTCTCAAACCCTGACTGTATGTATACTAGATCCTATCAAATATAAATAAAGGCACCACAACCGGTTATGAAGTTCCATGTATATTTAGCAACAGACAAACGTTTTTAAAAACAGTAAATATATATAATATTATTAGTAGCGCGTCTTACTACCCGTTCGGATTATACACACTTACGCTAATGTGTAATGGTAGGTGATTGTGAGATGAAATGGAGGACCTACAGCTCAACGTGGGATCTGAACCATGGAGGCTTGGCATTCCACACATTCCAAAGTTGTGATTAATACACGTCTTGTCAGAGGTGAAGGAAGGGTTTAGAAATAAAATAAACCTGTGCCGGAGCCGAAGTTAAAACCATGGACCTTTGTAACCGAAGTCTGACACTTTACCTCTAGACCGACAGGTAACATTAAAAACAGCAAAGAAGTTAACAATAATTTTTTACTTAATATATTTATACTCTAAACCTTAAAAAAGCATAGATATCATTTAAAGTGTTTTTAAACTCGTAAATCCAAAACAAAATTACTCCCTGCTTTTCATTCATTTAAACCTCCCCACTCTGATATTATTATTAATACTTGCAGATGACATAACCAGTATTATGGTTTGAATTTCCAGAATTTATTTAGTAAAAAAACAGAAAAAACCCACAGTTAACATTATATATTTAATTTATTAGAAAATGATAATAAAAGTAAATCTTAATAAGCAACAATTTTATCAATCAAAGTATTTATAAAAATCTATTTATTAATCGTTATATTGTGGCCGTTTTGGTATCATTAAATAAAGTATGAAATCAAACTATGGTACCTCAAAGCTATATATACAGTCATAGTAACTTTGAAGAAACAAATAAATTACCATTTATAACTAAAATATGTCCAAATTACCTGTTATAACTAAAATATGTCCAATGGATAAGATTTTATCAATTTTTTTTGTCCACCTAGAAATAATAAATATAAACAATTTTAAATCAAGATTAGGATCCTTAAGTTATATAAGTTTTTTTTAACTCAGCGTCTTAAAAATAAAGTATAAATCTTTTAGATTTAATTTATTATTTGCACTACATATGTGTAATATAATAATTAATCATTAATAAATTCATAATTAGCTATTCACAGTAATAAAGATTCTGAAAAGAGGTAAACCGGCTTTATGTTACCATGTAAAACCAATAAATGTGGTTAGCACTGCTGCCAAAATAATGCGTGGCGTGGTTAAATCTTTAACAGCTTAAAAAAGAAGGCCTATTTATTAATGAGACTAAACATAATTAATTAGCTAAGTATATAACGAATAATTTGTTTTACTATGAAGGGAACAAAAAAGTAAATTAATTTAGTTGATCAAACTATTTGAACATCGCAAAAAGACATAGCCCCTCCCCCATCACTCTTCCCAACAGGCAAGAAATAATTATAGGACTTAAGGCTTTTTTAAATCCGGCCTTGGGCGTAGCTAGGCAAACTATCCTGCAGTCATGTGTGGAGCTATAGCATACCGCGCTGGCTGATTGAATAAGTTGCTACCTTACAATCTCGACGGAGTGTACATACACACACCTCCACCGCCCTACATGGTTCTGTAATTTCTAACGAGTTGATAACCACTCAGGTGTACTAAGCTGGAAGTAAGGGATGGTTTTAACCAGGATTCAGAAACAAGAATAGCTTGAAAGGACAGAGAAGAAAATAAGCTGTCAAATTCGTGGAAATGGCTTAGTAAAGACTGTGCATTTACGTGGGCCACCTGCAGTGATAGCAGATGGTTTTCAAGTACATTTTGACGCATCATAACTGTTGAAAGAGTTGTTGAGGAAGGGAAGGAAGGAGCGATTGGTCAAGGTCACCACGTGGCTACGTGTTAAAAAGTTCGAGATATTTTGTTAGCTTATGTGCAATGATTTTATTAAATAATGAAAGCGTGTGGATTTGATAAATTCATTTCTGACTCGCACGGATGCATGTTGTCTTAAAAATATACTAATACAATGACTGTCCTGATAGTTTCCAATATAAAATCTATTAGAAACATTATACTCAACATGTATAACTGCATATATTTTTTTTTATTATCAATCCACGCACATTTTAATTTCACAGCAATATTACGCTTTTATTTTTATTTGTTGAAATTTGATGAAAGTGCAACACTTTATCAAAGCTGACTTCTGTCTCCTTCACAAAAGACATGTCGGCCTTCTTGTAGTGATGAAGATGCCAACATAAGATTCACCTACTCGCAATGTGTCTTCTGCGTAATGATCATATTGCTCGACTCCACATCATTCGGCCCTAGAGCGTACAAGATGAGGGCGTAGTTGGTGCAAGGCAGCAAGTTGGTGATGGTATAGTCTGTGTTGTCTGATGACACGATGGTGGTCGTCATGTTACAAATACCAGGTGAAATGCACCAGACCAAACGATAATCGCTGGCGCAGAAGAATTCTGGCGCAGGGTTGTCCCACACGACCTCTATTGACGTTGTGCTCACTTCTTGAGTCCGCAGGTTCACCACTCGATCTTGCGCTGCAAACATGAGCTTTAGATTCAATATAAACTCAAATAATTGTGTCCTTTTTAAATTATTTCTCAATTTTCTCAATTATAATAATCGAGGAATTAACTTGCTTGACACCCTAGCTCAGTCAGTGATTCTGGCTGTTATGTTAAGAGTCCCAAGATTGATATCTGGTATGGCCAAAATATGTATTATTTTTGAAATTAGAGATTTACCTTTTACAATCATTACGAACTAACGGTCAGGGGACTTGGTGTTTTATCTGTTAGTTAATTTAATTAATTAATTTTATAAATCTTGTTTTGATATAATTCTTCTGAAAGAAAATAAATAACAAGAGAATGGTAAAAACACTAAATGGTAAACTATAGTTGAAATAGATAATAATAGCAGTTTAATAAATTATTTAATAATATGAATAAAATAAATCAAAAGGAAATGTTTTCATTCAAATTCTAGAGTAGAATTCTAAGACAATACCCTGTTTATATGGCAAGAAAAAACTCTGTCTCGATTTTTAAAAAGGCTTTTCTTGCGGTTGTGAAACTTTGAGCAGATATTCCGAATGAAACTATTTTTTTTAATTAATGTGTGCCAAATTTAACTACCTGGGCAAGTATTATTAATAAATGTTTCTACCAATAATTAGGCCAGTAAATTAGTGGAGTCTTAAACAATTCATCACCATACAACCCCAACTTTATTTTAAAATACTTTAAATTATGTACTTTAAGATGGGTTTTTAATTATTTCTTTTTTTCAGCACCATGTCTTAATACCCTTTCAGATTATACGCTTATGTACTAACTACGCTAATGGTCTTAGGGATTAAGATGGCTATTGTTTATAGGAAGTGTACCCGCATTGCGTGAAGGAAGAGTGTAAAATCATTTTGAAAAACCCACCCTAAATACACCCGACCAGATTCAAACCTTGATCTCCTCGTTATCGGCAATCTAGTCTACTGCGAGAGTAGCGCATTAGACCTTGAGGCCATCGAAGTGGGTAGGTCTTTGTTATATAAAAAAAAGTACCTAGACTTAAACTTTGTGTAGGCCTCACCACGAACCGCTACAGTTAGGACTCTTTCCTGCCCCCTCAAATGTAATTCCAGGGTTAGCCATGGAATTACTATAAATCATGTTCGCACAATTTTTAAGATCTGGGTCAGAAATACAATATTCCACTTGTAATGTGTGCTCAGACACGAGTAGAGAGTAAGCACGTTAAATAATAGTATGTATACAAATGTGCTACATCCAGCAATGATTGAACATTATCTGTGAAGGTGTGAGGGGATTCAACAAAAAATATTTTAAAAAAAGCTTGTAACCTCTCCCCCACCCGACCCCTCAACCAAAGAGGTGCCCAGGAGCCTCACCCGGCAAATGTCTGAAAATTGGATTCCCCTAGAAGCTACGAGTATTTGGAGTGGACCTCATATGAAACTTTATTGGAAATCAGACTCCTCTATAAGCTATCTAGAAAAGTCCTCCCCCATAAAACGTTTGAAGTTTGGATATCTTTAAAAGAAATTTAGAGTGGTCCTCTCCATGAAGTTTTCTTAAAAATATATTCCTCAAGAAATTATTTGGAGTGGTCTTCCCTAATAATTTTTTTGAAATTACAATCTCCTTAAAAGTGATTTGGACTATTTCTCAACAGGAAAGTTTTAATAATTAGATTTCTATAGATTCCTAGAAGATATTTAAAGTGCTCTTCATCTGATTTTTTTTTTTAATTAGATGCTTCTAGAAGTTATTTTGTAGTGGTCCTTTACCAGAAAATTTTTGAAACTTGTATGCACCTAGAAGAGAGTTTAAGTGGTCGTAGCTTTTGTTTTAACTAGATTCTGCTAAAAACCATTTTTGGAAATTGGATGCCTCTAGAAACTATTTGAAGTAGTCATCACTTAATTTGGTCACACCTTTAAATAAAGGCTAAAAATGTTGTTTTTTTAAATTCCTGACAGAAAGCAAAACTTGAACCTTTTCCTAGGTTTTTCCTCGATGCTAAAACTTCAAACATAATTTATTATTTAACCAGTTTTCTCGATCACCTTGACCACTTTGTTAAAGGATGCAAAGATTTACTTCTCAATTTCATGGCAAGTGATCATTATTGGGAAAAATTAAACGAATGTATTATAACTTAAACTTTTCTTTATCAAAAATAATCAGTGGCGCAGGAACTAGGGGGTACGGGGGTAAACTTTACCCCCCCAAGAAATGGAGGGGGGTAAAAAGTACAATTTTTACCCCTCGCTCTCAAACAAATATAATAAAACTTTTAGATACTAGAAAGATCTTGTTGAGGCAAGATACACAGTTCACTCTAAGGTAACATAATACAATTAAAATATAATCCTGTTTCGAGTGGTTTTATTGGCGAGTCCTGACCTATCGTAGTTACTGCTTAGTGCTTGGGACAGACAATCACCAATCTCCACACGCCCTTCTGCTAGGCGCGACAGTGCTGCTATGTTACTTTACAAGTCCACTTGTGACTTTTGCCAAAGTCTTGGAGGGGGAGGGGTTGAGACAGAAGAGAGGTAGGGGTGTAAATACCGTCTGTTATTCACTCATTCACGTGGGTAGTGGTGACTTGAGTTTGTCATCAGACAACAAAGATACGTTTGTTTTTTTACTGTTACCTTAAGTCTTACGAATTGAAGTGGACAATGAAGAGATCTCATGATGGGAAGATAACAACCTTCTTCAAAGCCGAGCAGAAACAATCAAAAGAACAATGTCCTGGTAAGTTATAACAATGAATCAAAAACTGATCAATAAATTATTATCATCTCTTAGAAAGATAATTCCATTTCAATTGGTCACTAAAATTATTCTTTTATATATACAGAGCCTAGAGAAAGTCTAATAATAAAATTCTGATTTTGAGTTTAAATAAAATAATGTTTATATCTTTTATAAATTGCTTATACTTTAATAAAGATTTATATATATATATATATATATATATATATATATATATATATATATATCGCAGGTGCTGACGATTGCAATTTACTGCAACATCAAGATGGAACCAATGAAACTTTTGCAACCAGTTCCGGAGATATCACAGTTTGAAGCCAACAATGTAGAAGCAGCGGGACATTCCTCAAAATTTGGTACTCATAAAATGATTAATTATTATACACTTACTCAAATACAATCAGGGGGCGCACCCACGGGGGTAGCTTTGGGGTCTGAAGCCCTCCCCCAGAAGTTAAGGATATTACAGAGCATTATGTTCCGTCAATTAATCAATTATATTTTTTAATTATATTTATTATAAATTAAATTTGTACAGTAATTAGGGCTTTTCAAAGGATTACTTTTTTATGTGGATTTTAATTTTACTGTTAATTTTCACTTAAATGAAAACAGAACCTGTGATAGTGAAATATTTTCTAGAAATGGTTAAAGTATTTACTATTTGTACATAGAGTTTTGAAGTGGGTACAGTACTTGAAATTATTATGTTAGAGCAATTATGTAAATATATTGTATCAGCAGTTGAGATATTAATATATGCCCCACCCCCACCAACTGCAAATCCCGGGTGTGAAGAAGAATGTGTAAGCACAGACTTGTTAACCAGTGGCGTACACAGTGACAGAGGGTAGGCCGAGGATCCGCTTTTGGTACAAATTAGCTCAAATATTATCATTTACATACTTTAAAATAAAAAAATTTCTCGGGGGAGAAACCCCTGGAGCCCCACTTTTTAGGGGGCATCGCTGAATCTCTATCTTTCTTAACCCCCTACTTCAATTAAATTCCAAATATTAGAGTAATTTAAATATATAATGCTGAAATTATGAAAATTATTATGTAAAAATCCCCCCCTCCCAGCTTAAAATTCTGGGTGCGCCCCTGAGTACAAATGCAATCGAAAGATATCTGAAGAAAAAGGTGGGGTGTGGGATATGTACTATTTCTAGAGCCTCGTACGCACTTGATGTTTGGATTTGTATTACCAGAGAAATATCTCTCACTACAAAAAAAAAATCATTTTAAAGGTTTTATAAATTTGTCTATATATTATTACTTATTTCTTCTAAAATGTTAAAATGTATTACATTATTTTGTTAGCTGTTTGGTTGATTAATATTTTAATGAAGACTACTATTTTGGGTTAATAATTAACGTCAGAATGACCAACTGCGTGTAACTTAGGAGAATACGATCAGGTTTAGGTCTGCAGAATATATTATTCGTACTATTTCTTCAGACGTTATATTTTTTATTTCAAGCACTTCTATTTAAAACTACTAATTAATCAACATAATTATTATTCAGTGTGCCATTGAACCGATTAGATACACTGGCCCACCTAGGGCTTGGTTGTAAATATAATGATAGTTATTTTTTTCAATTACAATAAAAATATATTAGTTGTGTTGCAGGTTTAACATATAAGCAGGGAGATTCTACAAGGCCTCAGGCTCATTCACAGGAGTGCATCAGGTCAACACCTTATTTTAGTTCTTCTCCTCATCCCAAAATACATGCTGAGAGTTTCACCCTGCATGAAAGCTCCTCAACAAGATGGATACAATTGCAAGTGAAGGGACACAGCCTAAACCATCTGCTGCAGGTACTCGTAATTTTTCTCGGATTGGAGAGGGTCCATGCCACCTACCCATCACAAGTCCTTATGTGGTTTCTGTAACAAATTTCAATTTCAAACAAAGTGGTTTACCCGATTCCCATGGCTTCATTTTGACAATGCATGCAATGGGGTTTTGTGTTATCCTTGCTGCAAAGCCGTGAGTTTGAACTTAATTCCAGACAAATTAAAAAAAGTGGCATTAGTTTTGGATTTGGTAAATGGAAAGGGAATTGTGAAATGGAATAAAGCTGTAGAAAGGTTCACCGCTCATATGAATAGCCCTATTCATAAAGAAGCTCTAACAAAACTTGGAGGGTTAAAATTAGTATCAGTCAATGCTCAACTGTCATCATTAGCCAAACAACAGCAAGCAAATGCTAGAGTAGCATTGAAAGCCATAATAGAATCAATAAAATATCTTGCTCGCCAAGGATTAGCTCTTCGTGGACACTTAAGAGAGTGGGAAATTGTTTACACTAAATGAACTGAGGAAGAACGATATCCCCGAACTAAAAGAATTTCTGTTACGAAAAAAGAATTATTGCTCTGATAAAATTCAAAATGAGATTCTTGAGTACATGGCTCACATAATTCTGCGTGAAATCATAGAAGTTCATGAAAGCAAAATGTTCAGCTTGATGGTTGATGGTACGACTGATACGAGTGGACACGAACAGGTATCAATATGTGTCAGAATACTGAATAAATATGAACCCGAAGAGTTGTTCCTTGGTTTGTATGAATGTGCCAGTAAATCTGGCAAAAGTGTATCAGACCTCATTCTCGTTGTGCTGTTACGCTGTGGACTATCGACAGAAAACCTCAGAGGGCAATGCTACGATGGGGTTTCTTAACATGAGATCTGCCTGCAAAGGTTTCAAGCGCTAATGAAAGAGAAGCAGCCTCTTGCACTCTTTGTTCACTGCGGAAGCCATAGCCTCAATCTAGCTCTTCAGGATACGACCAAATCCATCCCTCTAATACGAGATGTACTATCTTGGACGAATGATGTGGGTGTAATGATAAGGGGTTCACCCAAAATAATGGCATCTTTTGAAGACATTAAGACCTCTTAAGGTAGCACTATCCATGGTTGCCCACGGCCTCTTTGCCCAACCAGGTGGACTGTGAGATTCATTGCTATTCACACCATTTTGAATAATTACTCATTAGTTCTTTCATGTCTTGAGAAGTTGGCAATGTCTAAGGATGACTGTGCTGCCAAAGCCCGTGGGTTACACGATTATTTTTTAAAAGGGTCTGTATATATTTTTCACTTCTTGTTTGCATAAATATTTTCGAACCAACAGAAAAAACTAAGTCTGATACTGCAAAGATCATCACTTACACTTACTGGAGCGAAAGAAGCAGTAAGTACTGTACTTGAAGATCTCAAGACAAAGAGGAATGAAATAGAGTTCGAAAATTTGTGGTCACAGATGCTGAAGAAAGTGGAAGAGTTTGATCTTGAACCACCTTCTTTACCCCGTGTTCGTCGTGTTCCTAGAAGACTCGAACACAATGAAACACAAACAGAAGGTCACAAATGGGCAAGTCCCAAAGATAATATTAAGTCGGTATACTATGAAACCTTGGAACACAATCTGTGGAGAAATTGAATACAGGTTCAACCAACCAGATTTTCAAGAGTACTGCATATTGGAGGAAATCTTACTCTCGAAGTCAAATGAATTTACTGAACCCATGATGAAAGTTTTGAACAAAAGACA
Organism: Timema cristinae; assembly: GCA_039000515.1. Lineage (NCBI taxonomy): Eukaryota > Metazoa > Arthropoda > Insecta > Phasmatodea > Timematidae > Timema > Timema cristinae. The sequence goes on from JBCFYV010000012.1 coordinate 38,672,166, forward strand.
AAAGAAGTATATGCCCAAAAAAGCTGAAAACTGAGCTGACGATATGTAGCAAAATCAATCATTTTTCTAGCATCTCCAGAACGTTCACCGAATTTCAAGGCCTGCACGAGGAAACACGAAGTTTATTTCTCATACTGAAGAGATTTTGAAAACTCTGATAGTGATATCAGCTACATCAGCTACTGCAGAACGAAGTTTTTCAATGCTTGGACGCATAAAAAACTATCTTTGCTCTACGATAGGGCAACGTAGACTAAATCACCTGTGTCTGCTGAATGCACACCCTGAGAGACTCGACAAACTTGACATTGCGAAACTAGTTAGTGGTTTTATAGATAGTAGCGAATATAGGGCAAAGGTGTTTGGAAACGTAATTTAATTTTGTTGTTTTTAATCATTTTGAGTTGAGCAGCATCAGATATATTTTTTCTTAATTAGTTTTGTGTGTATTCATTCTAATGTTTGGCATGCCCATAATTAATGAGAAAAAAACACATTTGGACTCTTAAATATTACATTTTATTGATCTTTTTTAAATCTAAAAAATGTTATTCCCTATAAAAGCCCATGATTATATTTACCCCCCCCCCCCAAATAAAAACGTTCCTGCGCCACTGAAAATAATTATTTAAGAATAAAAAGTATCAATAAAATTAAATTCATTTAATTAATTATATAGATTAATTGGTGAACTCATGAAAAGTCTAAGGAGATCTCTTGAAGAAAGTTGGTTGTTTCTTTGGTTGAATATAATAAAATACCATTGAAATAGGTCACTATAAACATTTGGTTATACCAGTATTGGATTTTTTTAGTCATTATACAAGTATTGCTGACAATTTAGACCATTCAAAGCTTTAACTAATAATTAAAATACACATGATGATAAAGACTTATTTTGGAAAAGTGAAGTAGCATTTATAATGTGTGAAACTACCCCCAGTATATTTGGTGAGAATTTATCCCGGGTCAAAGCTGAACACGCCAGTGGAGCTTACTGGCGGTAAGCTAACCCTACAGGTGTAAGTATTACTCTTCTAATACCTGTGTGAATAGTTATGGAAGCGTCGTCCGTATGCACACTGTCGTGATCCCGAGCTTTTATGATCACCGTGTAGTTAGTGCAAGGGTCCAACCGCATTTTGTTGATCCAAGTGCGAGTATTCTTTATTGTTGTGTGGCAAGTTTGATCTCCTGAGCCAGTCACACTTTCACACACGACGTAATCCTGGACGCAGTTCTCATTTTCTTTTGGAGGATCAAATTCTAATCGAAACGCATAGGATGTTAAGTAGCTGATGCGGATGTTTTCTACAGGACCGGGTGAATCTGTGGAGCAATTGGGTGAACAAATTTCAAGTAAAATTATTTAATAACATAAAACCGCAATTGACTTTTAATCAAAAATTGCATTCTAAAATATAATCAACAATGTTTTACAGAGAATCAAATCAATAGCTGATTATACATTTCCGAATACTTTTAAGAGTACACAAGACATTCAAAATAAATATCTTATTTTTCTTTCATCAACCTGTTTTCAAAAGAATTGATTGGTATATTACTTGATAAGTAGTTTTAAATTACAATGCATCAAATCTAACAAATATCTAATCTACATTAGCCATGCTACATTCTTGTGAAAATTTAACCCTTTTAGTGTCATGCCTATAGTGGATTTGTATGTGAAGAGTGCCTTAGTTATTTCATCATTTTTCCAACACTGTACAAGAAAAACTCGCCAAACTATTATTTATAAAGTAATTTTTTTCTAGTATTTTTATCTGTGTATAATATTCTATAATATAGGGGAATGTTCTCATTCTAGTTAAATACTACAGTTTTGGCTTATTTATCAGGTAATGCCAAAACTAGCGCAAATCTAGAAAGCCGACCAAGTCAGTGCGTGTCACTTTTAAAGGTAAAAGGCAGATCCAATCAGAGCAATTGTTGGCAATAAAGGGGTTAAATAGCCACACTTACTTATTTTGCCAGATAGCAGGTACAAATAATTTACTTCCTTGTAAACTCACCGACAACGCCTGTGTGCACATTAAGATACGTTTCAGGAGGGAGTTGGTCTGCATCTCCTAAGGCTGTCAATACTACAGTGAACTGCGTGCAAGCCTCGAGCTCTGTCAGGTGGTACTCAGATGTATCTGCAGGTAGAGGTACTTTCTTATAGTTGCACACAGAGGGTCTAGTGTTGGTCCAGTTACACCACTCTAAGATGTAGCTTTTCACACATGACTCATCCTCACTGGGAAGGTCCCAGCTGAGCGAGAGAGCGTGAGGAGTCTTCACAGTAACTTGAAACCCACTCACTTCATCTGGAGCTGCAATAAGTTGAAAATCCGGGTATCAGATAGCCATTGATGGCTTTATAAACCCAAATATGTTTAACAATTCATTATTTTTAACTCCAACTTTGTTTATTGTCATTTTCTACCTAACAGTAATAGTATAGTATCAATCAATGCCTTCATCACGTTGAATATTTACTAAATTTTAAATAATGACCATGTATGTGATTTTATATTGTTTTGTTTTTTCAAGATAAATATTTTCTCTTATATGCTTATGTTTTTTATATATATAGATGTACGAATGTACATCATATAAACCCTTCGAAGTTTGTTTGGCTCTTCATCAGCTCCACCGTCCGCTGTAAAGCCAAGTTAGCATTATGAGGTGTTCTAGAGAAGTGAGGAGTGAGGTATTTTCCCGTTGCTTTCCTCACTGGACCAGAAAGTCAGTCTGACTGGCCTACCGAAATACATACACCAACTGACCCTATAAGGGACATCTTCACTACATTCATCACAGAGACTGACTGTATATTGAGTGTTATTACTAGTATCGTTCTTACCTCTGCTACTTTCATATTGGTCGGAGTCATAAGCGAGACCGAGACAGATCAATAAAATTAACAACTTGCTCTAGAGTAAAGCATACCAGAATATATAATACATTCTAAACAAAATCTTTGACCAAAGATGGGTCTGGGATTAATTTATGTATGTAAGGCAATCAAATTAAATAACATAAGTGTATTGTTTTTCGAGCAATGAAGTTATACAATTTATTGAAAGACTAGATGTCTTAAGATACATTAGTATATAATGTGTAAATGGACATTAATGCTAAGGACAAATTTTAACGGCACCTTTCTCTAGTGATTTAAATAGTTCATTGCTACACTGTGTACCTGTTTGCATAGTGATAGAGGAGCCATGTGATATCTTGTTATTCAGGTCCACAGGGACACAGTCACGGAATACTCAGTGCACGGTGTCAGGACACTGGGGCTGAACCAGACAAGAAATCAGCTTTGTGAAATACACAAGTCTCGATGGCACTTCCATCCGTTGGTACATAACACACCTGGTAGGTGGAGACACAATTATCCCCAGTCTCTGGTGGGTTCCAGTGTACAATGAAGTCAAACGTCGCAAAACTTCCTCGCAGATTCGTCACTGGACCCTCAACTGAAACAGTTACAATGCAAAACTATCGAAAATAAGACTCGACAAAGAAAAATTTAGCATGACTCTGAAGAATTAATGTCTATCAACATACAGGTTAAAAATCATAGCAATTACGGCGCTGTCCGTGTGGAGGAGGCCACTGTTGAAGATAAAGTACGATTCCCTCACTGCATGACTGAACTGGTTTCCATAGTTTGTTATGTAGCTAGTTCCTTGGAAGCATCTCTACATTGCATCTTCGTCCAAGCTGCTCCGAGAGCAGTGTGGAAACAGACATACCACTGAGCAAGCGGGTTTTATTAGAGCTATATTTAGTTTTGTCATAATAATTATTATTATTAATAGCACCGCGTCTTACTACCCGTTCGGGTTATACGCACTTACGCTAATGTGTAATGGTAGGGTGATTGTGAGATGAAATGGAGGACCTACAGTTTAACTTGGAATCCGAACCACGGTGGAGGCCTGGCATTCCCCACACTCACAAGATGTCTTGTCAGAGGTGAGGGAAGGGTTTGGTAATCAGATAAATCTGTGCCGGGACCGAGGATTGAACCCCGGACACCAGTACATAGGTCCGACACCTTACCCCTAGACCGCCAGGTCACCTTTTGTCACAATTGCTTGCCCTTCTCAAATAGACTTTACCTTCTAGGTAGCGTGTTCAAATACGTGTGAGAGAGATGATCAGGTCATGCAACACTGGGGTTCCGGGGGCATATCATGGGTTCGACTCCAGCCTATGTGAGTGCATGGGAAGGGTTGCCTAGCTAGATCTCCATCGATTAATTGTAATTTCAAAGGGATATGTAGTGGGGTCTGGCTCACCAATCTTTACAGGACGTCTCCTGTGGTCTCAGGATCGATCCTTTCAAGGCTAGTATACATCCGCCACGCCAATCAACATCATTCACTTCGGGGGCTGGGCAATGGCTTGGACATACAGCTGGGCTGTAGCCCCCCTGCAGCGTCAGGTATTGACGAATGCCATTAGTTAATACAATTCATACTATGTAATGATATTGATTTAGATCACTCTAAAATATGTAAAAAGTCATGGATGAAGGTAACGTTTCTTTAAAGTAACATATGTAGAGTATCCTTTTATGATTCATTCATGAAGAAACACGCGCTTTCCAGAAATAATGTGAAAAGGATTACACCATTAAAATCTATTTTTTATACCATTTTTCCTGTTAAAGGAACAACTCCGCAGTATTTGGCAAAAGACGCCAATTCCCTATACTAATAATAAGCTAGCCTTCACAACACCTGTCGCCAGGACTCTTTCTATTAGTTAGTTTTTACACGGTTCACGAAGGGAGCAAGAGGCAAGGGGTATGTCATATATAAGCCATTTGTGCGTATGATTAAGGGCAGCCACACACACAAGTCACTTTAATAAGCATCCGCACACCCGCGCTCACACAAGCAACCCAGTTAGGGACTCACAAATGCACTAGCACTGGCACTCGCAGTCACAGTCTAACACAGAATACAATAATTTACATTAATATCACAAGTGCGCATTGATATAAAGCATTTAATTGGAGTATGTATAAGTAATTAACAAATGTTATTTGAATAAACCATGTGGAAATCAAAAGCCATCAATAGTTCTCTTTCTTTCATTTATTAAATATACCGATTTAATTAGTGCTCGACCACGTAGCTATTAACAGCTAGTTAAACGGTATCTATTCCGTACAGTGATGATAGGCGCTCGACCACGGAGCTATAGACAACCTAAATATCATCACAGCAATATTATATCAGGGAATTAATCCGTAGTGTTATAACTATTGAAAACAAGAGGAGGATTTTATCTAACTGAAGGCAAAATATTTCGAATGAACACATAGTGTAATGAAATATATTGGATCATATATTAATACAACAGTAAAATTACATAATACTTACTTTACAATAAAGGAAATTGATAAACTTAAAGAAAAAGGAAAAATAAACTACTAAAAGTAAATTTGATGAAGAAAGCCCACCTAGGGAAAGAGGAAAAATGTGAAAAGAATCCAACGCAAAAAGATGACATCTTCTTCCTTTCTTCTGTCTTCTATAGTAGAAGTAGTCACACACACATTTTAACACAAATAAAATAATATTTCGGCATTGTTGCCTTTATCGAACAGAAAGAAGATAGTACAAATAACACAAACACTGGATTACTACATTTTGAATTTAAAGAAAAACTGCTAGAAACACATTGTGCCAACTGTTTTTAGGAGCAAAGATAAATTATTTGGTTATGGTTAGTATTTATAGAGACCTATTAAAAATTAATAATATAGGTAATAATAACAATAAAAATGATTTTAATAATATAATAATAATAATAATAATAATAATAATAATAATAATTTGAAAAATGATAATCTTATAGAAAGAAATAAACTATCTTCTGTTGAGGCCTGTTGGTAATCTTGATTTGGTAATCCATTGGTGGGCTAGTTCTCACTGTCTAAGTTGAGAACTGTTGCACTGTTTGGGAAATGCTCTTAATATTTTTTTGATGACACAAAACACAAAGATCCGGACAAGTCTGTGCCCATTCGTACCCACAACCAGGACTTTCAAACCTGCTACACCACCAAAATATTAAGGCATTTCCCAAACAGTTCTCAACTTAGATAGTGGGAACTGGCCGACCAATGGATTACCAAATCAAGATTACCATCAGGCTTCAACAGAAGATAGTTTCTTTCTTTCTATAAGATTATCATTATGTGTGGAATGCCAGGTCGCCACCGTGGTTCGGATTCCACGTTAAACTGAAGGTCCTTCATTTCATCTCACAATCACCCTACCATTTCACATTAGCGTAAGTGCGTATAACCCGGACGGGTAGTAAGACGCGGTGCTAAATAATAATAATAATAATAATAATAATAATAATAATAATAATAATAATAAGATTATCATTTTTCAAATTATTATTGTTATTTAAAAAATCCTTTTATTATTGTTACTTATATTATTAATTTTTAATAGGTCTCTATAAATACTAACCATAACCAAATAATTTATCTTTGCTCCTAAAAACAGTTGGCACAATGTGTTTCTAGCAGTTTTTCTTTAAATTCAAAATGTAGTAATCCAGTGTTTGTGTTATTTGTACTATCTTCTTTCTATTTGATAAAGGCAACAATGCCGAAATATTATTATATTTGTGTTTAAAATATGTGTGTGTGACTACTTCTACTATAGAAGACAGAAGAAAGGAAGAAGATGTAATCTTTGTGCGTTGGATTCTTTTCACATTTTTCCTCTTTCCCTAGGTGGGCTTTCTTCAACAAATTTACTCTTAGTAGTTTATTATCGTGAGTATACAGGACTTGCTTGCAGTGAAAGGCGACACTTGTTCAGACGTATACATTTATTTGGAGGAAATTATACAGTAATTATAATCGGCGCAAATAACTAACAACAATGGTAGTATTCGGTGAGAGAAAAAACAATGGTTCAATGTTGCCACACTATACACACAACAATTAAATTGCAACACTGACACCCTCCCTCAATGTTAAAATTCTTACAAACAGAACAATACTACCAAAACAATACTACCCAAATATAAACTTATGGCTTATACAATCCCAAACTATGCTTAAAATTATCGAATTTAATTTTACCCAGTGGTTTTGTGAAAATATCCGCTACTCGTTCATTTGTACTAATGTACTCAACACTTACAACATAACTGTTTACTTTATCTCTTACAAAATTTACCTTTATATCAACATGTTTCAATTTATGATGAAATTGCGGATTTTTATAAAGCTTATCCTCAAACAACTTAACACAAACACGTTTGCTTTAAAAGCTTTCAAAGAAATCCCTCGACCAACATGCTTCACTAACAGCTAAACTTAAAGCAACATTTATTCAGATTCAGTAGACGATAAGGCAACTGTAGCCTGTTTGCGAGAAACCCATGACATGGTACAGCCATAAATTTGAAAAACATAACCTTCAGTCGACCTTCGATCATACTTATCGCTTGCCCAATCAGAATCAACAAAACCAACAATGTCTTTATTTTTATCTCTCTTAAAAACTAAACTTATATCTAGGCTACCTTTTACACAGCGTAATACTCTCTTGAGTGCTACCCATAAGTCATTTCTAGCGCAAGACTGGTATCTACTTAAAATGCTTATTGAAAGACATAGATCAGGTATCGAACACAACATTGCATACATTAAAGAACCAATTACTTACTTGCATTAACTTTCTATTTCCCGGCTCTCATAATGATCTCTTTTTGACAAACTGTGATCAAAGTTTTCTTCCATGGGCGTTACAACAGCTTTACAATCCAACATATTACAAGATATCAACAATTTTTCAAGGTAAGTACTCTGATGTATCACTATAGTTCCCTCCCTTAAACTTTGAGATTCATGCATTCCCAAATAATGTTTAATTTTACTCAAATCCTTCATCTTAAAGTGTTTATTTAACATTTTCTTTACATTATTTATCTCTTCAATTTCATTATAAGTTAACAATAAATTATCGATGTATAGGAGTAAGTATACTTTATACTCCCCTATAATTTTTATATAAATACAGTATTCATATTCACATCTCACAAAGCCTAACTTATATATTACATCATGAAACTTTTTATTCCAATTTTTAAGTGAATCTTTTAAACCATATAATTATTTTTGTAACTTGTACACATTATTACCATTATCATTTTTATAACACCATTCTGGCAAAGTTACAAAGACATCAGACTTGTTTCTTATTTATTCTAATTTTGACAGGAAGACTGACATGTAACTGTCCTTAAATTGCAACATGAAGAATTTTTGCTGCAATAGGTGCACGCTGGCCACCGATTCTTTGTCATAGACCAACTTTAGTTTACTCCACATATTCTTAGCAGTGCTACAAGATAATAAGTGTGTCAGCGGCCCTGGTTCCACCATCATCACAATAATCTCCTGAGCCCTTGCATCGTTGCTTATCCATTCTGGTTGGTTTTTCACATCTTCTGGCTTGACTTTCTCTCCTACAACAATGTCATATAATCCCTTGCCTCGAAGAATGACTTCCGTTTGGAAGCGCCAAACTGCCCAATTTTCACCACCGTTTAATCTCAAGCTGTGATGTAAGTTTTGGCCGTCCATCTTCAACAAAATTGCTTTCTCTTTATATTTATTCACCAATAAAAACTCTCAATACTCAAAATAACACAGTCTAACCGTTTCTGAGATTCCTTTTTATTAACCTCAAAAAAATCTTCTCCATGCCACGTGCTAGGAAAACAGTGTCTAGTGTTCTCCAGTGTTCTTGGGCCCATAGCCCTATCTTGAGTAGACAGGACTTGCTTGCAGTGTAAGGCGACACTTGTTCAGACGTACATTTATTTGGAGGAAATTATACAGCAATTATTATAATCAGCGCAAATAACTAACAACAATGGTAGTGTTCGGTGAGAGAAGAAACAATGGTTTAATTTTGTCACACTATACACACAACAATTACATAAAAAAAACAATATTTAACATTGCAACACTGACATTTATTTTTTCTTATTCTTTAAGTTTATCACTTTTCTTTATTATAAAATTATTTAGCCATTGGGCCACCTCATTTTTAAACAGAATACTTACTTTTAATGCAGATGTGCGGAGAGCAAAGTGACAGAATTCTTCTCAGACATCAGGGACAGACAGTCAAGACAACTAACTTCAAAATTATATTTTTAAAAGAGGAAAAAAAAAAGAACTTTGGAAACCAATCTTTCACATCACCCTCCTAATCGAACTATGATCCAACAAAACAAGTATGGGTGGTCACGTAGAACACAGGAAATAAACAGAAGTTGTTTACAACATTTTTTTTTAAGTGGTTCAAAGGAACTCGCTATTCGAGGAAATCTTAGGTCAAAGTCGGTCTAAGGTTACAATGATTATAAGTATTTTTTATCCACATTATTTCAAAAAACAAAATAACATGGAACATTAAATGGAACGCAATTGAAAAACGCGTCTGCGACTCACCACCCCACGTTTGCGGGCGCAGACGCGAGACGTGAAAAGCAATTCACGCCGAGGGAATTCTACCTAATGAAGTTTACTCATGCTGCTGCCATCTAGTGCCGACAGATATTATTAAGAATGTTTTAACCAAATATTTTTGGTCTCAGTACACTTTGTACAATGATCCGTTGCTATATAGTCTGTGGAATATGCCAATGATGTCATTTTGCATTAAACAAATAATAACTTTTTTTAATCAATTGCAATATATTATAATATCAAATATATTAAACAAAATCAACAACCACAAATCAATTAATTTAAACTAGTTGAAAATAACACCTGGACACGGGAAACAAAATTAATTGAATTGTAGTTTCCTCCATATGGACATTTCTGTAATTGCAATGATTGGCAACCTATGTGTTGCTATTTATTGAAATATCGCTTTAATTGCAAGCTTGTATTGTATATTTGGCAGCATTACATCCCTCCAAGTCGCAGATGGCTGTGGTATCTGATAGCTCACAATACGTTCGTTTATGTGTGGCTGACGATTTTCACTCGTCCATCACAGACTCAGCTTTAAACTATAATATAAGAATGACCTTGAGTACGGGACAAATCCTGGATTGCTCAGTGGTAGAGCTAGGTCAAAGGTCGAGGGCTCAATTCCTGTGTCCAACTCAGATGGAAAGATGTATATGCTCATTAACATTAAAAGAGGATGAGAAAACTACAGTGAAAATCACACGTGGAAAAACAATCACATTATATCTGGGAAGAATTTTAACCTTGGGCCCTCAGGGCGATGACAACAAAGATAATTAATAATTTAATATCATAATTATTTTACATGCCTTTAGCATTATTAGCTTTATTGATCCTTAACTTGTAATACCTGGTGATGACACGATGACTTATGACAGATAGTAGCTGACAGAAACTTCAAGGAAATAGTACAAAAACATAAAATGAAAAATTTGTTATAAGCATGTATAATATCTTGAAAGAGGGGAAGTAACTCAAAACACGATCCTTAACCAATTCAATATACCAACGCTCTACAAACCCAACGAACGCCCTTTGGTTATGCACACACAGAAATATTTAGTTGCATTATGCTTTTTCCTACGAAGATAGAGAATTTTCCAAAATGGAAAATTTACCGTCCAACATCTCTAGTTGTATTCTCAAGGAGTAGCCACATAAACAAAAATAAAAGGCAATTTAGCCTTGTAATTCCTAATCTCTGATACCCTACATTAGTGGTGCACAACCCTGCGGTTGCAACTCTGTTTAGGATTCCAAAGTGTTTTTTTTAAATATATTTTAGCACCACGTCTTACTACCGGTTCAAGTACTAATTGCGCTAATGAGCTATGAATAAGAAAAGTTAAATTTAGAGGAAGTGTATACAAATTTGTGTGGAAGGAGAGGGAAAACATTGAGTGAAAACCACACTTGGTAAACCCTAATGAGATTCGAACCCCAATCTCCCTGTCAACTACTAAATATAATATTTGCCTGTTGTCAGAACATTGTTCAACCAAGAGGTGATTAATGTTTACTAATAGTTATAAAGTTTTGATTAAGTGTGATTTTATTAATATTAGGTGTTCTCTCTCACGACAGGTCCATTCCTTTACAGTGAACTTAGACCGCTAATGCACCCTGTCCTTTGCCTCCTTCTTGAGATCCCAGAATTTTCTTCTTTCCTTCAAGTCATCTAATATTAGAATTCTCTTCCTTCTAAGCCTCTTTTTCCCCTCAACCTTTCCTTCTATGACGTCATGCAGAAGACAGTTCCTCCTAAGGATGTGTCCGATCCAGTTTGCTTTGCGCCAATTAATCACATCCAAAATGGTTCTCTTCTAACCAACTCTTTTTATAACTTCATTTGTTCCATCTAATCTTCTAGAGTCTTCTCCAGCACCACATTTCAAAATTCTCCAAGTATTTATTTTCCATCTTCCTAAGAGTCCAAGCTTATGCTCCATACAGTGCGATGCTCCAAATGTAGTATTTCAACAGTTTCTTCCTCAGTTCCAAACTCAACTTGCTGGCTAGCAGCAGCCTCTTATTGTTGAAAGCTTCCTTGGCCATGGCGGTCTTCGAATTAATTTCCTTGGTTCAGTAGGCATCCTTGGTCAACAGACTTTACAAGTACTTGAACTGCTCTATGTATTCTAACTCCTGGTTTCCAATTTTGATTTTTAGCGGCTCTTTATTTTTTTAAATCACCAACACTTTTGACTTACTATCGCCACCAGCCGGGCTGCGTTTAACATTCGCTACCTTATGCCTTTGTTGCGCTTGGTAGTGACGCTGTTTGAAGCGCGCTAAGACTAGGACAATCATATCGCTCTAAATGCGTGGGGCTCTGTACTGTTAGGAGTTAATACGCACCGGGCTCTGCTATCTCTCTTACGTGTATATAGTTTTACAAGCATGAAAGAAATACTTTATAATAACAGTGTTACTGACCTTCACAATCCTGTGTCATCACTCCATCAAAAGCAGAGATAACCACGCCAGCAACTGTGTACAAAATATCTAATGCAAAATAAAACAGCAAAATATTGTATCAATAAATTATTAAGTAGCGTTACGAACCAAAAAAGTAACAACTACAGCTAATTATAATTGTTTAAAAATAGTATGCTGAAAGCCTAATTGGTCAGTGACTATTATTAATATAATACATCATTGTGTTATGATTTTACAGATATAATTATCTCAAAATGTTATAGAATGAAGCACATAACTAATAATAAATAATAATAATATTTAGCACCACGTCTTACTAACCGTTCGGATTATACGCTATAAGTACTAATTACGCTAATGTAGAATTGGAAGATTGAATTAGAGGAAGTGAACCCGCATTTGCGTGGAGAGAGAGAGTGGAAAACCATTTAGGAACCCACCCCAGTTCACCCGACCGAGATTCAACCTCGATCTCCCTGTCCTCAGCAGTCGAGCTCTACACGACAAGCGCGTTAGCCAACTACGCCACCGAGGCGGGTAAGCACATTACTAATACTAACAAAGGTTGTTTATAAATGTATAGTAATTTAAAGTTAAAAGTTATAACAGTAATGTGTTACCTATCATCCATTGAAGCAGCTTTGTCTTGAAGTTTTCTTGATGTTTTGAATATTTTTTGTAAACTGATTAAAAAATAAAGTTGTTCTATTTTATATTATATTCTCTCAAATTAGCTCCAATAATCTTATCATAAGTGTAAAGCTTATAATTTTGTTCTAATGCCACTGTCTCAGTTTATCATTAGGATTATTGTGCAAATGATCGATATTTTCTAAATTATCTTGATTGATTTCAGGTTTTTCTTACTGCTCCTTTTCTAAAAACTTAATTAATAACAAACATAATCACAAGTATATGTTATTGAGAAATAAACACATTAAGGCCGTGACCATACTAGAGAATATAGGAATGTGTGTACAATATACTCTACATAGTAGAATTACCATAGTGAAAAACACCATTTCAACGTTACAGGCCACGCTCCCATCATATTTGTACTAAAAAACAGTTACAGTAGATTCTCGTTAATGCGAGTCTTTATAATTCGAGGCAGGAATACACCCAGCACATATCCTTTTCCATAACAATGATCTGAGTAATAATTAGGATTTGGAAGTAAATGACGAAGAAAATTTAAAACACTATCCGAGACAATTTTCTGGGTGTTAAGATTTCGACGAAACAGAAATTCAAGAATGGATTGGGAAGGATGAATAATGCGAAGTTACGTGGCATAGAAACAGTCGGGTGGGGGTAGAATAAAAAGCACCTGATAGTTTAATATTGTAATAATATGTTAACATGTGTAGTATATTTTTTACTTTAAAACATTTAATTATAATTTTAGCTATTTTGCTATTTTGTATAGTCTTAGTTTTAGATAGTTTTATTTAGGCCTTGTCCTGTCCAACTCGAGCCAGTGAGAGACTACAATGCAATCAGCACTGGTTGGTACACAAGCTAATCATCATTCTCATATGGTTTGGTTTGCTAGTTACAGAGAGTTATGGGTTTATATCCTGTTTGAGTGTACTGGAGGTGATTTTTACCAAATGGTTTCTCATGCTTCCCACACACAAATGGGGGTACATTACCTCATCTCATTAGTATATATATGTCAACTATAGCTCTAATGGGCAGCACATTTCAGAGGACATTTAACTTTACTGTGCTCTTTTAGCTTCTAGTTTTTAGTTTTAAACTCAACATTCATATTCTAATTATTGTCATACAACCCATTCAAGCACATTTATTAAAGATTTAAATTTTTAGCATTGCCTTAATAAAAACATTAAATTTGCTTGTAACGCAATAATAAAATTGTGAAAAGTCTCTTAAAATGTTCATTTTAGAAATACCAACTAGTTTTTATCTATAAAAAACTTTATTGACATTAAAAAACTTTTTTTTCTAGTCTAAGAGTGTTGTAGTTTTAACTTAAATAAAACCATGATTTGGGAATCTAGAAATAATTGAAATAAAAATATAACAATTTTAAGTTTAAGTACAAAATGTATTCATATTTATTGGGATATTCAACATATATATTATATCAGCGTAGTGGTGAGGTATGAAATTATAAATGATCTAAAATACCTACACCATAAACGCTAAAGCACCACTTCTTCAAAAGTTTTAGCCAGGGCATGCATCCAATTTTTATCTTTGCTTGCTCGCCAACTTACGGGTAGAGAAAGTATTGTGATCGTCAAAAAACTTGAACTTGAGATTTTGATAAATTTCTACTTTTCATGATCCCCTGATATAAAAAAGTAGTTTATGGGTCTCCGTCTGTCTGTACCTCAGACTCGTCTAAACTAATCTTTTCTACCTCGATAACGGAATATGGTTATAATTAAATGATTTAATTTAAACTTTGTCACTCACATATCTTTCTCTCATATCTTTTTGTTTACCTTTTAATAAACTTATTTGTTTAACTTATATATTTCTGTAATGCATTTTCCTTCCCTTTCCTTCATCAGGTATAACTTATTTAATTATGTAAAAACAATCGTTTCTTTTTCTACATGATAGGAGAAGCAACGATGCAATATATTGCTTTATTTCACGACCAAATTGGGTCTGTATCTGACACTTGTCTCTGATTTGTCTAACTATGTACGGGAATGTGGTACGCAACCTGTGGAAGTGCTACTTGTCCATAGTAGTGACCCACGGGGTATAGTCTGTTGTGTACGTCCCCCTTGTGGTACCTTTAGCGATAGTCAAAAATGATCACTATTTTGTCTAGTATTATTGGTTCTTTTCCAGGTAACAGAATAAATATACTATTGATTGCTCAGGCAGTACTAATTAGGAATTGACCGGTCATATTATCTGTAGCGCCTAGATTGCTGGTAGTTCGCCTTTTACTAGTTGTAAAATAATAGTTTCTCTTCTAGGAGCTTATAAAATTGTAATCTCTATTTCTCTAGGGAGTTAACTCAAGCTAGCTAGCTCATGTTAATTACCGTCCTTGTAGCTCCTTAATCTGGGACTAAATTTATGTGACCTTGTTATTTATATTTGAAACTATGTTATGTGTTTTAGTTGAAGGCCTCACAGTCAGCTGATTGGAGTAGAATTATGTATGATAAATTTGTAATTAGATTTGATTACCGCCACTAATTTATATTGCCTTAGAGTTGCAGCCTTTCATCATATTTGACGACTTAGTAGATGTCCTGCTTTAATAAGTTACAAGCTTTCTTATTTAAACCTATGACCTATATGTGTGGGTTATAGGGTGTACCTAGGTGCTTAACACCTGATGCTCCCTTGTCGAGCTATTTATATTATTGTAGTCATTTATATTCTCATGTTTAAACAATGGATGGTTTGAATAATTTCTACCTTTAGTACTATGTACTTCCTTTTGACTTGTTTGAATATTAATAAACGGATTGGTTAAACTTGTAAATTCTTCTTTTACTTTGTTGCTTCCAATCAACATTTATATGTTTATTAGTGTTGTAACACAATTACTCAATTAAGGTGTTATCTGAAAAAAAAAACCTTTTTTTATAATGTAATCTCTGTATTCTTATTGTGAGTAGAAAAAAATGCTGTTTAGATTAATTATTGGTGTAATGCAGTTCATTCTTGTAACAGGTGGTGGTTCTACTATTTAGCTACATTAGCACGCTTGGATTAAATTACATACTTAGATCCTGGATAGCTCAGTTGTTAAAGTGATCCCTGCATAAAATTGAAATTGTTGGCTGTACCGTAGCGCCACGTGGCGGAAGTAGGCACCGTTAACGTCCACACATCCGGGAAGTATCCGACTCCTGTGGGCATGCTTCCACAATAAACAAATCATTTATTTAGCGGGCCAGGCTAAATATCGGAGGAGAGGTCCATGTGACGGGAAACGTTACAGATACCCCCTCGCCAAAAGAAAATTTCCTCAAATTTTCTCCAACCCTACATGACAGGCTTCAAGTCCTTGAGATGCCAATTTCCAATTACCTTCCCTTAGTTGTCCATCAACTGGTAGACCAAGGGAGATATTCTTTTCGAGATGGTGTAGGGTCCTATGTATCTAGGTGCCAGTTTAACCGAGAAGAAATTGGCGGCGTCTGACAGTGGGAAGTTTTTCTTCCACACTTGGTCTCCTTCATTGTATTCCATCGGTCTCCTTCGTAGGTAGTACATGTGGGCATTCCTTGTGTAAGCTGCTTCCAATTTTTGGCTCACTATCTTGTATATTTTCTTTAAATCCTCAAGCCAGTTTCCATAACTAGTGGGGTCTTCCGCCTCTGGAACTTGATTAGGGTAGTTACGCAGATCCACCTCTTCATTGATTGCGGTCAACTCCCAACCGAAGTTCAAAAACTCAGGGCTATACCCCGTTGTTTCGTGTTTGGCTAACCTGAGAGCGTAACCATAGCTTGCCATATTCTGATCCCAGTGACGGTGATTTTCTCCAACGTACGCCTGCAACATGGGTCCAAGTGTCCTGTTGAGTCGTTCAGTGGGGTTGGCTTGCGGATGATGTTTAGCGTTGTACAAAAGTTTCATCTTGTATCCTGCTGCTAATTCTTTCATTCTCTTCCCGGTGAATTCAGATCCGTTGTCGCATATCTCATAGGAAGGAACCCCAAAAATCATAAAAACATCTTCCTCCAACTTCCGGGCCATCACCCTAGCAGTCGCTTCCCGCAGAGGAAACAACAGAGGGAATTTGGTAAATATGTCCTTCACTACCAATAAGTACTTGTGCCCTGATGAAGATCTGGGAAGGGGACCTAGGATGTCAGAACTTATCATTACCCAAGGTTTGTTCACCATACGACAAGAACCCATATATCCTGCTGGTCTTTGTTGATCGTACTTCGTCCGTTGGCAGACGTGGCAGCGTTTGACATATCTAGAAACATCTTGTCGCAACTTCGGCCAGTAGTATCTAACTGGATTCTGGCATAAGTCCTATGTGTCTCCAGATGTCCCGCTGTGGGAGAATCGTGATATTGGGCTAGAAGTCCTGCACGTAATGATTTTGGAACGACTTTCTTCCACTCTTCTGCTTCATCCACCAAGATCCGATGTTTAGGTATCCGCTTCCACAAGACTTCATCATTCACATTTCAGTACGGGTAGTTCCCCTTTTTTTCACTAACTTCTTTCTTCATCTTCGCATATCATCAGTCCTCTTCTTGTTTTCCTTCTAAGGCATCCACCTGGTGCACTTCTACATCTTCAGTGGTAGATCTTGATAGAAGATCTGGAACGACATGTGCTTTTCCTTTTCGGTGTACCAAAGAAAAACTGTAGGGTTGTAAACGGAGGGTCCAACGAGCGAGTCTGCCATTCGGATCTTTTAAGTTGTGTAGCCATAACAAACTATAATGGTCGGTAATTACCATAAAATGCGTCCCTTCTACATAAGGTCTAAATTTCTCCATTGCCCAGATAACGGCCAGGCATTCTCTCTCCGTTGCAGAGAATTTTTGCTCAGCCTTACCTAGCGTTCAACTGGCAAAAGCGATCGCCTTTAGACCCTTCTCACCTTGTTGACTAAGAATGGCACCTAGCCCCACTCTTAACGCATCACATGAAATGGTAAAGGGTTTTGTGAAATCTGGACAGGTCAGAATTGGTGCTTTGGTTAATGCACTACAGATATCCTCAAAGGCTTCCTCTGTCCACATGAACTTCTGTTTCTTCTTAGAAGCGAGTTGAGTGGATACATTCTACAAGAGAAGTCTGGGATAAATCGGTGGTACCATGATGCAGTACCACAGAATTGCCTTACCGCCTGTTGGTTCTTAGGGACAGGGATCTGGATTATGCCTGAACCTTTTCGAACCTTTTTAGGATCCACCCGCAGTCCACGCTGATCCGCAATTTACTTTAAGTATCGTAGCTCGGGACGGCAAAGATGACATTTTCCTGATTTAAGGTGAGCTTAGCAGCCTTCAGACGTTTAAAACATTCCACGAGTACCTCTAGATGACGTTTAAAAGTGGAGGTCACCACGATGATGTCATCCAGGTACACGAACACATGTGGTTCGAGGTCAGCACCAAACTATTGAATCAATAAGCCACTGCCACGTGGCAGGAGCATTGTGTAGCCCAAATGGCATTGCAGTAAACTCAAATAGACCCCGGCCTGGTATGGTAAATGCAGTCTTTTCACGACTATCCGGAACTAAAGGGATCTGCCAGTACGCTAATTTTATGTCCAAAGATGATAGATTATGAGCATCCCTTAATCTATCAAGTATGGTCTTCACTTGGGGCAGAGGATATGCGTCCCTCTTGGTCACCGCATTGACCCGACGGTAATCAATACAAAATCGCTTCTACCCGTCCGGTTTGTCTATAAGCACAATAGGAGAGGACCAGGCACTCTTGGGGGCTACCACCACTCCCAGAGACAGCATTTGGTCTAGCTCCTCATTCACCAGTTGAAGTCTAGCCGGGGACATGGAATAGTATCTCTGCTTGATAGGGCTAGCAGTGCCGGTATCAATCACATGTTCTACGAGGTTCGTACGTCCTAGAGCTTCCCCTTGGTTCTCAAACTAATTCTTGATAAATGTGTCTAACTCCAGCTTTTCTTCTGGGCTCACGTGTTCTTCTAACTTCAATTCTTCCTGAAGCTCTATCGCCTCAATGGACGGTCTCCCAGGTGAAAACTCTCACGTCCTGTTGTAGATATCGATCACAATTTGAATTTGACCCCAGAGATCGATTCCTAAAATCACTGTTGTCTTAAGCTAGGTACGACACAAATTGAAAGCTCCCTGGTTCTTCCTTCCACCATTACAGGGACTGTTAGGTGACCCGTCACCTCATGCTTCTTTGAATCAGCAGTCTCAATCCATTTATCCCCTAAAGAAGTCAGTCAAGCTGGAGTCCCCTGTAGCAGCTCTATCCTTGGTTGTCCTAACACAGTATGTGAGGCACTCGAATCTAGAAGGGCTCTTACTTTCTTACCAAATAGTCGTATGTCCAGATAAGGTCGTGCATCTACTGGAAGTGATTTCAACAAGTAATCTATCTTAACCTTCTCTATTTTCTTACCCCGGGAGTCAACTTAAGGGTCCAGGTTGGTTCCCGCATCTACTAGTTGTTTTTTTTTTGTTGGTTTGATTGACATTTCGGGCAGTTTGCTCGAATGGTGTTTGGAGTGACCACATCCATAGCAAACTCTCCTCTTTGCCTGATTATACGTAGCATAACGATGCTCGGTCAGTCCAAAATTCCAACATGTGGAAACATGATTACCCGAAGACGTATTCGGGCCCAGACTGGCTAGTCTTCCCCTTGAGGCTCCTCGACGATTAACTGAATTTGAATAGGCCAAGTCCGGTTCTAAAACCTGACTTCCTCTCTATAATGGTCGGGGTATCGTAGATCTTAGACGCCCCCTTCAGCTTTCCACCCCATGTAACGAAGATCTTCCAGACTGGCGATATTAAACAAGGCTAATCGATCTTGAAGATGGGGATGAAGATTATTCATTATTTGTTGAAGTCGAGTAGGCTCTGGTATATTGACGGACAGTCTCCCAAAGAGACCCTCCATGGCTGCTAAGAACATATCAATGGATTCGTTCTCTCCTTGCATCCTGTTAAATATCTCTTGTTGTAGCCTAAGTCATAGTCCAGTGAACGGAAGACTATCTTCATCTCCATACATAGCTCCCTCCAACTGTTGACTCTAGGAAGCGTGGATCTGTACCAAATGAGCGCGGGCCCCGAAAATAAGTCCACGGCTGACTCAAAAAGCTCTTCATAGCTGACCCCGGGCTCGTCTAAGCTCTTTGACTCTTTCCAAAAATGCCGCTACACTTTGCCCCGACTCGCTATCAAATCTAAGTCCCATTTATATACCGGTATTGTCTTGAACCTAAAAGTGCTACCAGGAAGTGAAGAGATATGTTCCTGTTCCTTAAAGCGCCCTTCCCCTTGATGTGTAGTTACTGGCATATTCCCATGTAAACGACTCTCGTGTTCCGCCGGTGTCACCACTTCCTCCTGTTGCTGGATGCGAAGTGAAGGCCTTGTTGTTGGGGTTTGTTGAGAGAAATTCCTAATCTTCGTCACTTGTGGGGGTTTCCCCAGCCAGTGAAGGATCATTCACCCTAGTAGGTACTACATCTGAAGCTTCTCTATCTACTACGCTAACCAAAGAGTATATCAGCCCCTTGGTATGATTTAGCAACTCAGTCTTCCTCCTCTCCGGTTCTTCATCAAGAGATGCAACAATAGAAATGCGTTCAGTTCTTAAGAGCAGATGATAAAGTCTAGCAGAAATCTTACTATATTCATTGTCCTTTCCATCTCCCTCATAATCCTCAATTAGCTGGTTTAAGTCTGCCAATCTCGTCTCACACTCTTCCAGTTCTTGCTCTACATTTAAACTGTTGGCAACGGCTTCATCTACTTTAACATTGTTTGAAAAAGCTTGGGATAAACGTTTCCTCAACTCCCCTTATTCCCGAGATAACCCTCTTGTTTTCAGTTCATATTCGACTTCCGATTTACGAAGATGATAGGCGTTCATGTTGACAGCCGATACCAAATTTCACAATGACACGGATAAGTTCATGAACACAGACCCATAAATTGGGTAACCCCACTTAGCACTGAATAACAAGGGTCTAGCAGTTCAATTACATTCCCCTTAACTAAAAAAACCAAAGCTCCTCGTGGCCCACACGTTGGTCGCCATCTGTCACCTCCCGCGTCGCATCAGTGGAGAAGGGCGTGGTCATAGAGCTATTGGCAATGGTCACCCTAAATTCAAGGTCAGCCCAAGAGAGTGTTGATTGTTGGGCACCACCTCATTGCTGATAGCGAACCTGAACATTAACGAGGAATTCGTTCAGTCACCAGATGTAGATATGAAGATCCACACTCCCCCTAGTAAGGTAGACCCAGACAAATAAGGGACCTCTTGATCAGGGATCAACTACTTGGAAGGCAACGAGGCTCCCCATTAAACCCATAAGCCTTCATGGGTTTACCATGATCACATCTGCCATACCTGATAATTCCTAATATAGATGAATTATCCCAACCCCGAAAAATGGGTCCCTAGGGTCACTGTAATAGTTAACAAAAACATATTGTTCAATAAGCAAGGAGGGCTTACACACAAAATAAACAGGCTATAAAAAATTATTCCTTATCTCAATTTTAAATTAACACTTTTTTTTTTGTTAAAACATTTCCAACTAAATGTTTGGTTAAGCCTTCGTCTTGATTTCATTAGACAATAGATTCAAGTTTTAAGCATGAATGAAATGTGTAAAGCATATAATTATATAAATAGTGAAAATATGAGTCGAAACATTAATAGGTTAGTTTGAAATAAATAGTAAACTACTTTACAAATTTATCACGGAAAACAATTTATTAACTTTACACATTCCTCAGGAAATATAAACATCGGGAGCTGCGAGTGGTCACTGCAAAAAAAATTAAAGTGCACATCTCAACTAAACCTAGCGCTACTCTACAATACACTACTCTACTCTACAACAGTCACTTTCTAAAATAGTGCCATCTAAAGTCCATCTTAAAATACCAGCGTCTTTGCGAGGAAAAAACAACACAAATATAGCACTTAGCGGTCTCTGTGAGTCCTGCACGTAACCATACACTCCACGTGGAACCTCTGGGGTGTCCAGTTGGTCGGCCACTTGTGAGTTCCTCCGGTCACTAGCCCCGGGTATGCAACCAGTGAAGGAGTACCTTTGATGTGGCCCGTGGTTGACCGTACACAGTCCGGGAACAAAACTCCCGTCCCCAGACGCCGAACCCAGACCCCCTGCCACAAAACTTCGCTCCAAATCCTCCCCACGGAGACAGAAGGTCTTCACAGCCCAGGCATTCAAGTTCAACACACGTACACTCACGAATCTGTACCGCGGAACACTCACTCAAACTCTTCTCATATTACTCCACCACAGTTCACCGCTCAAGTTCTCACGTAGGCCACAGATAATTCATAGCGCCACATGGCGGAAGTAGACACCGTTAACGTCCACGCATCCCGGGAAGTATCCGATTCCTGTGGGCATTCTTCCACAATAAACAAATCATTTATTTAGTGGGCCAGGCTAAATATCGAAGGAGAGGTCCATGTGACGGGAAACGTTACAGGCCCTACAGACGACACGATTTGGTCAGATCAGGCGTAATATTGGTTCGTATGTAGGTGTGTCACCCGACAAAAATGTATATTTCATGTCGGGTGGCTGGTGCATCCAACCACACGACCGTCCGACAAAATCGTGTCATCTGTAGATAACACCTGATTTGGTCAGGCCAACTGTCGGCACAACCAGATCGGATCGTCTGTAGGGCCCTCTAGTTTTATTTACTGGTGGGTCTCATGTGACTCATAATTTATTTTATTAAAGTGTTGGTTTTTGTATTTTATTTTATTTATCATATTATTTATTTTAATTTAATATAAATATATATTTTCAATATGTATGTGGTTAACAAAAATGTGTGTTTAGTAAATTAATGAAATCTTTAACAAGATTTCAAGACGTTGATTTTAAAAGTGAGATTGTTAAAACAGGTCTTCCGCAACTTACTTTCAGTATTTTTCATAATAAGTCTTAATCCATAGGGGGTGACCTGGCGGTCTAGGGGTAAGGTGTTAGACTTCTGCGCTGGCGGCCGGGGTTCAATCCTCGGTCACGGCACAGATTTATCTGATTACCAAACCCTTCCTTCACCTCTGACAAGACGTGTATTAATCACAACTTGTGAATGTGGGGAATGCCAGGCCTCCGCCGTGGTTCGGATTCTACGTTAAACTGTAGGTCCTTCATTTCATCTCACAATCACCCTACCATTACACATTAGCGTAAGTGCGTATAACCCGAACGGGTAGTAAGACGCGGTGTTAATAATAATAATAATAATCCATAGGTTTACATTTTTATGAAATTATTATTTTTTTGCTTTATTCCCAGAAATGGCAATTTTAAATTATTTTATGATTTATAGTTTGTTTGTTACTTAAATTATACTCCTAAGAATTTAATACAAAATTAAATAATTAAAGGCTGCTTGCCCAGCTTCAGAACTCACTAACCGCCACTGGTTTGATGTGATTTGAGCATTAAAGAATTATTATTACTAAGGTTTTTGCCATAGCAATATGTACCCTTTTGAGTGAACTACTGAAGATGAATAAGGGAACTATATTAGTAATAAATTCAGCGCCTAGAAGCGCTAGCTATGCCAAGTTCTAAAAAAAAAAAATCCTCTAGCTTTCACTATCCAATTACCCACCCATCCATTTCTTATGTTTCTATGATATTCTTATATTTAAAGCATGTGAATTTCTTCGTTGATATTTTTTCACTATATAAAAAATGTTTACGCCTATGTAAATACTAAATAGGTAATGCAACAGTCTTTTATTAAATATGATAGGTTAGTTACTATGTTTTTTGTTCAAGAAGGTTGGTCTTCAAACAATAATAAGAACGAGATCCTTTTGTAGTTTTATTAATAAACATTTTGTTTATACAGTTTTATTTGAAAATGTATTGATGTTACATTATTGCTCGCACGTGGTGTTAAAAATATTCCTAATATTTAAAACCCTAAGGAACAACTAAGGTTGGGAACATTCTTTAATATTTATTACACTGTATATTCTAGTTGGCGGAAATAAAACATAGTTTGTATGCTGATCAAGTTTAGATTTTTTTTAAAATTAAAAACATAAAAAAAATTAAATTAAAACAGCCTGAAAAAATACTCTATTCAAACCTTGAAAAACCCCATAAAGAATATAACAAAATATTTTGATACAATTATTGACATTTTAAAATATTCATTATATATAGAGTTCAACTGTGGAAATTGACATGATTTGCAAAACACCTCATTTGTATAAACAATTAGTAGACAGTAATTAATGGAGTGTCCAGAAAGTTTAAATTTAATTAACTAACTTATAGGGCCTAGCAATATATTTGGCATAGGCCTTAATTCATATTTATAAGTTTTTTATCATTTGTACTCAAGGGTGTAGAAGGAGGAGGGAGGGGGGTATGTCCGGAACCTCCTTCCCTGAGATTAGTTGAACCCTAATGGGGAGGGGAGGTTCAAATATACATATAAAAACTTATTGTAAGGTATAGTTTTTTACTTGAGTTTTAATTGTAGGCCTATATGTCATTGAACACATACTAGTTTAATATTCTTCTTCAAGATGCATACCAAACCCTTCCTCACCTCTGACAAGACTTATATTAATCACAACTTGTGAATGTGGGCAATACCAGGCCTCTACCGTGGTTCAGATTCCACGTTAAATTGTAGGTCCTCCATTTCATCCCCACAATCACCCTACTATTACACATTAGCGTAAGTGCGTATAACCCGAATGGGTAGTAAGATGCAGTGCTAATAATAATAATAATTCAAGATGCACCTGGTAAAACCTACAATTGTAAAATTAGCCCCATCAACATTTAAAATCCTTTATTTCCATATATTTAATGGTATTGGAAAACAGGACTTTTCCTAGATTGAGACAAGTAAGTGGGGCTCAAGAAAAGGAGGTAAACATTTTTGCTAGGCCTATTCAAACCCGTACAATCTTACTTGAGGAATTAACAAGAGAAAAGAACAGCTAAAATAAAATAACAAATGTCAAAATACCTATGGAGTTTGTAGTGTATGTAGATAGATACCCTTCTCCACCTATGTTTTCAACACACCTACTTAACTCAAAATATTATTTTGTACATAACATAACTATAAAATGTTTGTGTTAGGATAACGAATCAGTGGTAAAACAGTAGTGGCCTGTTGCTAATATATTAAATATTAGTTTTAGTTACATAAAAATATGTAAAATCTTTAAAAACATAAATAGGCCTACACACTTTACTCCTGGTTAGTGAAAGAACCATCAGCAGAAACTATTCCCTACAAGACCTCAAAAGAGATAAATTTTTATTTATCTACTTGTGTTTCTCTGCCTATTTGGTTATACATATAAGTGGGATACTACGATAATTATGCTATTGTTACAAGAATGATAGAGGTAGAATTAGAGTAAATGTATTCACATTTGTATGGGCGAAGCATGGGAAACCATTTAGGAAAAACTATCCACTGCACACTCGGCTGGGACTCAAATCCAAATGTTTCTGTCACCAGCAGGTGGCAAACCAGCTTAATGCACTTGACCATGGTCTCACTGGCGCCGGTAATAATGTAAATGCTGCTAGTAGGCATATTAATAATATTATATTCACTTATATAAGGTTTAGTATAAGTTTTAAGATAACATTTACAGTACTATAATATAACTTTATTTACAAAATGCTTTATTTTTTGGGACATATTTTCTCATAAGAGGAGAAAATATTGTAATCATGAAAAAATTGGACCTAGGGATTATGATGCATAACCTATTGATGTGTAATGTGCCTCCAAACCCAAAAAAGTGTATCTGGAAATACTGTGTGTCTCTCAGTTTGTCTGCTTGTAGCCTACCTAGTACCACAACTAAAGTACCTAGGCTAAGTTACATTAGCCCCATGGCTTCTTTGGTGCTGACTGACAGCTCACAGCTGACTTCTGACAGTCAACATTTAGGTATATACATAAATTTTGACTGTCAGAAGTGACAGCTGCTAAACACATGTTTTTGCAGATCATATGGTTCGGCGTAGGGATACATAATTTTGTTTGGTAACTTTTCAAAGCTTTTAGCTGTCAGCCGTGAGCTGTCAGACAGCACCAAAGAAGCCATGGGGCTACTGTAGTATGATTTAATGATTGAATTTTGTTCAAACTTGATAGTTAGACATTAAATGGTAATTATATTTAGCGTTTTTTAATTTCTAATTTTAGCTCTTAAAATAAGGGTTGTTGATTAACTAGACCCCACTAAAAAAATTCAAATTTTTAGAAGATAGCTTTAACAATTTTGTTTAAAATGTCTATCTTGAATGAAGGCCTATTTGACATGACAAATAATACTGTATGCCCTACCTATTTATTTTGGTAGAAAATTTGTTTAGACCTAAGGTAGAGTTTTACTAACTACTAACTTTTGAAAATTATAATATATTTCTCAAAAATGTATCTATGGTTTTATTTAAAATAGGCTTACATATTAAAGTCCGATTGTTTTTACATGATGAATAGCACTGTATACTTATCTTTCGAGGAAAATTGATTTATAGGTAGCCTAGCTTACATATTATGACTATTATGATTTAAATTCAAAATATTTTGAAAGTGACTCTAACATTTAAATGGTCAAAATTGGACCCTAGAAAAAATATCTTTCTACACTCTTGCTTAAATACTTGATCCTCAGGTTGAAAAATCATTTCCTGCAGTTCATAAAGTAGCTACTCACTCTTAAATGTTCATAGGCTTTCTGGAGTGCATTTTATTTAAATCACACTTTTGACAGTTGGTGCTTTATTTGTCACTTATAAGCTAAATAGGCCTATATTTAATTTTTCTCATTGCTGGCTATTTTACCATAGTATTTTTTTTTACAAACATGCCATTTATCAAATGCTCTTCAAAGGACGGATTATTTAAGAGTACCACTTCATTAAAGCCACTAGAATGCATTATTATCAGTTATGTGGAATGTGTAAAAACATATAGGATAATCACAAATCAGCATTTTTGTGGTTACCACAAACACACTGAGAAAGATAGTCTTCAATTAAATTATTTCTTATTTTGCAATTTTCTACCCTTTAAATTAGCATTTAAGATATTTATTTTCTAGGTAAGGATGTGAAAGGGGTTCAAGCATTACAAAGATATTTTTGAAAATATAGGCTTACATTTTCTTTGAGAACAAATGGTAAATGATCCCTCAAGGAGCAAGTTTTCCATAAGGTTTATAAACCCAATTCATGATTTTTCTTTATAGCATTGTGTCAAGGTTCTCAAACTCTTCCCAGTAGTGAATATACCTACCTACACCTACCTACCTACCTGTCACTTGCCAGAGCAGGACATTTTCTGATTAAAGTGTTTATCAACAGTAAAGACAGCATATTCATATAACTTTGATTCATATATACATTTTAGTCCAATTTTCACAGAAAGATCTTAACTGACAGCTATTAAAGTTTCTAAATCTACTGTCAAGTCTCTTTTGATGTGTAGATTTTTATTATTATTAATGTAATAACACTAATATTGTAGTAAAATTTTATTGAAGCCCTCAAATAAAGAAATTGGAAAATATTTGAAAATTGACACAAGCTTTTTTATTTAAAATAGATATCTGGGAAGTCTTTACATGTTAGTATAATAAAGGTCATTTGAGGTTTATAATCCATATACATACATACCTAAATAATACAACGCTAATATATCCCTTAGGCGTATTTTAGGCAATAAACTTTACATGTAGCTCAAAAAACAACTCCGTACTTAATTCATCTTCACTAACTTTATCCACATTTCCTTATCCTTGCATACTCCTTTTGCTTCAACAACATCCGTACACCAAGTCATACATACAAGTTCTTTTATTCTTAAAACTCTTAGTGTTTTTCTTTTTCACACAATCAGCACACAACATTTAGCCAAGTCTTACATGGCCTACTCCTTCCTATTGATCCACACATTCTACCTTCATATATTTGCTTCTTACTCAATCCGCACTCATCCTCTCAACAAGCCTAAAACAACGTAACACACTTCTTTCATGTTTACCTATAGGTTTACCTTTCAAACCGCACTCCTTCATCACCTGTTCATTACTGACTCTGTCTATACGAGTTTTTCTATATACATTTCTTAGATATCTCATTCCAAACACACTCACCTACTACTTACTAGATATTAGGCTATAATCACCAACTTTTAAATTAGGAAGCCAAAACTATTCTTTAAATCGAGTAGCCTACTACCGTATAATTAATTTTTCAGGTCAGTTGAAATGGATGAATATGTGCCATCTGATTCAGAGGATGAATACTCAGAAAATGAAAAAATTCTCTTAGAAAAAACAAGAAAAGGCATATCAAAGAACATTATAGACAGTGAGGTAAGTCATATTGAACTACCAGACACTAAAAACCATGAAAGTGAACTAATTTCAAAAATATTTCACCCTTATTGGTAATTGTGTAGTTTAAGGCATTACTCTTGATTACCAGCACAACGGGAAGATGGGAATTCTGATCCTGGCCGTGTGCTCTAAATGGCACCTTTTTTATTTTCTTCCATGCAAATGTAAGTACATTTCCTCCAAGTTATACCTTCCTTTTTCCTATCCAATGGTGTAAATTACATGGATAGCATGGATGGCTAGCTATAAAGGGGAAGAAGAAAGCATTTCAAAAGTGTTGTTATTATTATTGTTTTTGTGTTGTTGTTATCATCGTCACCACGTCTTACGCTAATGTGTAATGGTAGGGTGATTGTGAGATGAAATGAAGGACCTAGAGTTTAACGTGGAATCAAAAAGTTATATTCTTTATGTTTTTTTAAGCAAAACAAGTATTTTACCACGCTATATAGGCCTATATGCTTTATTTGGCGAGTTAAGAATTAGTACCCTAGCCTATTAGGGATAGAATATGTTTTAACAGTGCATTAAACCAAAATATTAGTATATCTACCTCTTTTGTTTCTATGAAACAATATCTTACTCTGCCATTAGTCAAATAACTAGCCAAATGGAAACTTGTCACGATTGTTACGGTGACGTACAGCCACCTCTAACTTTTAGACTGTTTTTTTAAATCCTGGCACATAGGCTCAAAAATTTAGTCTTCAAATTATATGAATGCAGACTAGCTATAAGTGATTCTGAGTTCACAATTAGTGTAGTCACTGGTGCCAAGAGTCCCATCTATGTTAAAAAATACTAGTAAAATAATATCTCCACTGGTATTCTTACCAATTATAAATGTTCTTGTAAAATTTTCAATAAAAGGTCTGTTGTAACTAAAACGCAAACTACAAAAGTTAAGCTGATTTAGCGTGATATCTACACCTCTTTTCCAGGAGGAAGTATTTGGCTTGAATGACAGTGATGACGATGATGGTGGGAAAAAGGGTGATGTGGTCGCAGACAGCGATCTGGATGCTCAAGAGGATGGTGATGACCTTCCAAACGTACGTGCTTGGGGGCAGAGCAAGAGGGACTTCTACCACACCGATTATGTAGACCAAGACTATGGAGGTTTTGATGGTAAAGATGCAGTAGCTGCAGAGTATGAAGAACAGGAAGCTCGGGCAATACAGCAGAGATTAGCAGAGCAGTTGGACGAAGGAGACTTCTCGCTTGACATCTTCACCAAGGTTAGCAGATAGAACATCTTTCATTCGGTCAAAATTAAAATACTGCCTCGGAATTTTAACTCTTTATATGTAGGTGTATTTTTTAATATCAATTAATAAAACTTGAGTCTGACTATCTATCTCATTTGATAGAATGTATGCATACTGATCTAAGGATCCTCAGTTTGATTCCCACCAATAGTCTAAAAATTATCATTGAGATTAAGTTTGTTCACTTTCATCAAGAAATAAATGAATAGGCTTAGAATAAAAAATAGTCAAAGTATGCATAAAAACAAAAAATATGCACTTAAATATACATTAAAAAGCCAACTAACTAAAAAAAACAGTTTGTTATACATTCTATTAAAATGAACACAATTTTTTTTTTAATCCAAAATTATTTGATGACATATAATCAAAACACAAATCACAATTGCACCATGATATGATAAATTTTTTAATGTAAATGTGCGCCTTTTGTCAGCAAGAATAGTTTTGTAATGTGAAAAAGACTCTCTCATCATCACACAACACTATTGGTACAAATTAAACGTTTACATTGTCATTGACATTTAATTGTTAATTTCTTGACATCAAGGGTTGTTTCATTTTGCAACACCCCACTTATTTCTTCAGTTGTTGATATCCCTTGTTATTTTTTGACAGCACTTTGTTTAATTTATTAATGAAATCCTAATTCATGAGTTTATAAACCCTTAATTATATCTTTTACTAATTCAATGTTGTCTTGTAAAGATAATCCCTTCTCTTCTAATAAAAAAATGCAAGCCAATTTAACTTGAATAGAAATAAAATCTTCTCGAATACTTTTTTCTTTTTCCAGAATACCCTCTTTTTCTTCTTCTTCTTCTTCATCTTCTTCAATGCTCTGCGCTTCTCCAGACTCGATTTGTCTGCAATATTCTGTTTCGTGTATTTTTCAAAAACATTACAAAGAACTTAATTATCGCGTCTTACTACCCATTCGGGCTATTTGCTTAAGTACTAATTACGCTAACAGGTTAGGAATTGAGAAGGTTGAATATAAAGGAAGTAAACCCGCATTTGTGTTGAGGAAGAATGGAAACCCATTTAGGAAAAACCACTCCCAGTTCACTCGAGTGAGATTTAAACCTCGATCTCCATGTTCTTGCCAGTCTACCTCAACATGAAACTAGCGCGTTAGCTAACTATGCCATCGAGGCGAATGCCAATGAAATGTTAGTACAAATAAAAGAAGCCTTACAAAGCTCTTTGTTGAATTCTGAATGCTTAAGTCCAGTCCTTGGAAAATCAGGAAAATCAGAAATTAACACTTGAATTTGGTTATTCTTCCTTTTCCAATTTTTATTACTTGCGTGTTTTCTGGTTTGGAAATGTTGCATGACTTGAAACTTTTTGGTTGATGAAACAGGAACTTTGGAGTATTTACAAATTAAAAGATGCCCATTTGTTGTGAAATCATCCCAATCATCACACGTACTCACAAACTGATTTAAAATAGCACTTAAACATTTTTTCTTTTGACATCTTAGAGATGTTAACTCTTTTGGAACTAATAGACAACTGATGAAGATTGTTGATGGATTGTTAAACTTTTTAACATTTTACAAGTTTTCCCAGTAACACAACAGGACCGCTCAAACCTTGGTAATCCTCTTCCTATTTCCAAGTATTCTGTAAATAATACCCAACCATAAACCCTTGAAGAGTTTAAATTTACTAATCAAACTTAAGTTCCTGCACTGACTTGTATAAAATACAAATATTGGAGAGAATCAGAAAGGGCAAAAGTAAATATTTTAAAATTTACCTGCAGTCTGCCCATACTCAGATCAAATATTCCAGGAACTATTATCCTACTTATCTATTGTGAAGGTGTTGCCTCATGTTGAGTTTGTGGCTGCATATTATTTACGACTTCACTAATATTCTGATATGTACTTAAAACAATTTTTAGAAATTCCCAGACTACCTCAAGAAGGGAATCTGTACTTGATAACAAAAATTGAATAAACATGCATCTATTACCAAAAATGTCGAAAAAATATGCAAATGCCTAACTATCCTAAGATTACAAACGAATATTCTGGGGCCTGGTTGTGTTTGTCTTAAATTAAGTTTGTGTAAGCTGCTTTATTCGGTCCAGGAATAGAATACATGCATGTATTTATATACATATAAATTAAAAAATAAGGATTATTACCATGGGTAATTAACAAGGAGAGTACCTAACTAGAATTCCACCAATATTTGTCCGGAAGGAGAGGGAAAAAAGCAATCTCAATGCAGTATGTTAAAATTAAATCTTTTCCTAATGCTTCAGACACAAGACAATAGCCACACACTCAGCTGCCTATGATATTTTTAGATTGCTATCGTCTTACTCCAAGATCAAGTGTGTTGAATTGTGTTGTTGTTACATTGCAACAGAAACCAGAGGAACCATCTGTAGCGGAGGGAGAGGAAGAGGTTATCAAAACAGACTTGAGCAAGCTGAGCAAGAGACAGAAACTTGCTTTGCTACAAAAAGAGGCACCAGAGTTCTCTAGCCTTGTACAAGATTTCAAAGGTATGTGACTCATTAGACGAGGGATATACTCAACATTACAACAATAAAGAACCTGCTTCGGTGGCCTTATGGTCTTAGGTGCTACTCTCACAATATACTAGACTCCCAAAGATGAGGAGATCAGGATTCAATCTTGGTTGTGTGCACTGGAGGTGGTTTTCCTTAGATAGTTTTATACTCTCTCTCTCTCCATACAAATGCAGGTGCATTTCCCCTTAATTAAACCTTCCTAATCCCTAACACATGAGTTTAATTAATACATTGGTGTATAACCTGAATGGGTAGAAAGACATGATACTAAAAAAACCAATAAGGTGTCCAGTGGTCCAGAAAACATAGGAGTTAAGGAGTATGCTACACTAATGAATTTCAGGACTACTTTAAATGTTTCGAAATAATCATTTAAATAAAAAAAAATCTGTGCCAGGCACTTGCACTTCACCTAGGATATAATATTCTTAAGGCTGAATAGCTCATTAACAGAGCATTTTCATCCTATTTGTAAGGTTATTTCAGTTCCTTACATAACTCATTGACTGAATTAAAATGATATTGGCTTACAAGCAACACCAGACCATTGCAGGTTAAGAACTTCAGGTCATCAGTAGGACTTATGCTAGAGGGCAACCATCGAGCCCAGGGTACCGAGTTTGAGTCTCTATGGGGCCGCGAGATGTGTCAGTTCCAACAGTTTGTTTCTCCGACTAAGCCATTTCTTCCATGAGCACAAGCGTCCAAGTTCTTATATTTATTTTATATCACCTTTAACAATTTCACATTTTGTACTTTCTCTTAGTGCTATTATTAAACTAAAATACGAAACCTCCAATGTCATTTCAAACCCAACCAACTACCTTGCAACCGACCCTACCAACAGTTATCATTAATTTAAAATTAATGGAGTCAAAGAATGCACATATAATTACAACCCAAACGATAAAGCTAATTTTTATTTCTTATACTGGTATTTGTTTTTGTCCATTCCCAACCCTTCAAATAGAGGTGTGAGAAGACTTGAAACCTCAACTTGATTAAAAATATATCAGCCTTGACAATTATAAAGCTTCATCAATAAAAATATTGACAGATAGAAAAACTATTTAGTTTCAGTTATTGCCATTCTGAGCTTTTATATAATAATATTACAAATTAATATACTTAAGAAACACTAAGCAATGACAGGCCTAGCAAGTCAGTAATGAAAAATACATGGTTTGAATAAGAAACTGATCCAGGCTACAGGCTGGAAACAGTAATGGATGTAAATTATTATTATATTATTATTTTTATTATTAATAATATTTTATTATTATTATTATTATATTATTATATTTATTATTTTTATTATAATTATTATTATTTTATTATTATTTTTATTATTATTTTATTATTATTTTTACTATCATCATCATCATCATTATTAGCACCGCATCTTACTACCCGTTTGGGTACACTTACGCTAATGTGTTAATGGTAGGGTGATTGTGAGATGAAATGTAGGACCTATAGTTTAACGTGGAATTCGAACCACGGTAGAGGCCTGGTATTCCCCACATTCACAAGTTGTAATTAATACACCTCTTATAAGAGGTGAAGGAAGGGTTTAGTAAGATGGATGTAAAAGAAATCATATGAAACAATTAACAAATGATATTAAAATTTCAATTCATCTGTGAAAAATTTCATATCTGAGTTCACTTAAAATTGAAAAAGTGCACTCCCTACTTCCTTACCTTCTAAATATAATTTTAGTTTTGTATTTGTAATGCTAATTCAATTTCTTCATTAACTCTGCTTCTGCAATGTGTTTCAGATAAAATGACAGAGCTACAAGAAAGGCTAGCTCCTGTTTTGAATTTGATTAAAGAAGGAAAAATCCCCACATCACCAGCTGGCAACTTTGTCAAAACCAAATACCATCTTATACTAAAGTAAGTTTAGTTTGTAATATTTAATAAACATTATAAGAAAGATAAAAGGGAAAGACTTACACACAAGTTTACACTTAAAATTGTTGTGTTCTAGAATCTGAATCTTCATTTTACTTATGAATCTCGAACTTGAATATAGATAATATAAACATAACTCGGAAATCTTACATTTCTATGATTTTTTCTTCATATCCAATTTTGTCAACATATAAACTAGCAAATTAATGGTATGTAGTCTGTGGTTGTTAATATTGCCCAATAATTGTGGCTAAACCAACCTATGAAAAAAATTCACATTTTTTTAAAATCTCAAATTTAAATTTTTATTAATTCCTTTTATCTCAAATATTCTTAAAGGCAGATACCTCCTTAAGAAGGAGCTTTACATTTGAAGGGACAACAGTGCGAAATCAGTTTTAATAAAGTATTATTTTAAATATTAATAACTTAATTATTACTAACTTAAAAAATTAGTATTGTTATTAAGAACGAATATTTTGTAATATTTTCAAAGAATATTTGCGAATTATATAATTTAAAGGACTTTAAATTAAAAATGTGAATGTGTTTTAGGACAGAAAAATCTACGAATCATGTGTCCTAACACCAAAAAGTTATTTGTTTCAATCCATTTTTGGGATCTACTTTAGCCATAGTTTTTGTGAAACCGGCCACAAAATACCAAGTCCAAAAAAATTTATTGTCATATCCATAGGAAATTCAGAATACTCATAATTAGCCTTATTATAGTAATAACATAATTGATTTTTATTTATGGCTCATATTAACTAAATAAATAATCTCAAAAACTTTTAAGATTTTGCACAATGTTCTAAATTAGGTCCTAACCTAGGTCCCTTATACAATTTTTCCAACCAAGTCATATCACCCACTTAAGTTGGCCGCATTTAATAACGCTTATTGGGTAGCTAGAGATAAAGATGGAATTTAAATTAAATGTACCCACATTTGCATGGAGGATAAGAGAGAAACAATTTAGAAAACACACTCTCATTGCACCGAACCTTGACCTCACTGTAACCAGAAAACCAGAACCCGATATTTAGTTACATGCCTATTGATCCGAGTATAAAGTGACTTGCCCAAATCGGCTGTTTTTGGTCCATATACCAATTATTTTGATCAAATAAAAGGTGTATCTCTTCAACTCAATTTGGTTAGTAATAGTAGTTACATTAGAGTGTTAATGGCTATTTTTTGTATGTTTGGTGTTCATAGAAAAATGCTACTAGTTTATATACTAAAATTATTTGTTTAAATAAATCCTATAGTAAAGGAAATTGATAAAACTAAACAAAAAGGAAAAATAAACTACTAAGAATAAATTTGATGAAGAAAGCCCACCTAGGGAAGAGGAAAAATGTGGGAAGAATCCAATGCACAAAGGTGACATCTTCTTCCTTTCTTCTGTCTTCTATAGTAGAAGTAGTCACACACACATTTTAAACACAAATAAAATAATATTTCTGCATTGTTGCCTTTATCAAACACAAAGAGGAAGAGAGTACAAATAACACAAACAACAATGCCGAAATATTATTTTATTTGTGTTAAAATGTGTGTGCTTTCCTTTATCCATGACTTGCACGTGCGCTTTTTATAATAATGATATCCTACATCTTGGGATCATAGCTGGAGAGAAATAATTCCTACTTAGTCAGCAATAAGGGAGAAGTTATTTTTTATAACTGATCACTAATTGCCAGATGGAAACATGCAACAGACGAGAGCTGAAGCTCAATGTGTAGCTAGAGCAGACATTATTCAGTCTATTGGAGTTCTTACTTGAGACTCTGTGTTTCATTGTAATGGTCTGAGATTAGTTTCATTTATTGAATCAAAATGTAGAACCGCAATGTAAAGTTAAGAGACATCAGTCATCACCAGTGTGAGCATGCTAATTTTTGTTTTTCCAAAAAATAACATTCTAAAGCATTTAAAAACTATATATGAATCTTATTTCATGCAGTGATAAAATAAGATAAATCGAACCCAATTTATTTTAATAGCTGAGGTAACAGACAACATATTGTGACATGAAGAGATAACAGCAATAACAACATTATTCAAATAGAAAGTTTAATTTCCAAAGTACAGTGAGCTACACGCAGATTTGCCATTAATATTTATATGTGGGGAACATTTGTGTTATATATATATTTGCCACCTTACATGGGGCTTGGTGGTGTGTTCCAATATTTTAAAAAAAACTATTTTAAGACAGACATATTGCAACAAGAGGCTGTCCTTAAATTACGTAAGAGTTTTTTTGGATTTGGGTGTTTCATTATTTTCTTGTAAGGAGGTCATAATCTATCATATGTAAGGTTTTTCTTATCAATGTTTATGATAAGACAAAATTAAAAAAAGTTAGAAAATAAATATAAGCATTAAAAAAATCACTTTCCCATATTTAATTGACTCACTGAAAATTTAAGTATTCTAAAACTTCATATCACTCGCATTATTACCAATCCTTATATCTAAAATAACCAAACATTTAGTATAATCAAATTTACCAAGCCGTTAAGAATACATATAATGGGGTGAAGAGGTATGCTGGACAATCTCATGACCCCTTATAAGGTAGTAGCAGGAGTTGAAATTCATGAAATAAAGCCCTATGTAACTTTAAGGATGGCCCCCTATTAATATGTTTCAATTACCTTCACAGCATTAAGATTACATTTGTTACATTCAATTGACGCCCTTCGCAGGGCACTCACGTAATATCTCTTCTCAAAATGCTTCAACTATATTTAAATTTGTTCAAATGAGCGACTATCGGTGAATCTTGCTATGTTCTATTTCCAGTTATTGCACCAACATATCATTCTACCTGCTTTTGAAGGCTCGTAGGATATCCGTACAGTCCCATCCAGTGGTGCGCAGACTGTACCAGTACAGGCAACTTCTCAAACAACTGGAGCCTGTGGACCAGGAGGTCATGACATCACAGATCGACACAATCTTGAAACTGTGGAAATGGGGCTTCGATCACACCTGCTGATGGGAATGGTCAACAAGATTCTACTAAGTAATTGCTATTAGGCTAGCTGGATTCAGATTCAATATTTCCAAATGTTGCACAGCTAGGTTTTTTCCCTCCTTTTTTAGGCTAGAACTATTTAAATTAGCTATTCTTATTCTTCTTATGATCTCCTCATTGCATTAATCTCATAAGAAAGGGCGAGATGTTATGGTCACGTGATGAAAATTGAAAAGGAAAGGATTCCAAGGAGAAGGATGGAGATTAAGTATGTAGAAAAATACAGCAAGGGAGACTAAGAGAGATGGAGGGAGAAAGTTACAATAAGTGTGAGGCATTTTACTAAACTGACCAGTCACAGGCCAGCAACAATTATAGATGATTAATTTAGTAAAACAAATGGGGTTTGTGAATATCTCTTTTTGAACTAAAGCTTATGAAAACCATAAATTAAAGTTAGTGCTATAGTTTTAATTTTCACCTTTTTAAAATTCTAAATGGAGCCAAATATATGAGAAGATAAAAATCAAAACTCATTTAACTGGTTGGGCAATATATTTGAGCAAATGGAACACAACGAACTGACTCCAGCATTACTTACTTTTTCTATAGATATATTACTTGCTCTATAGCACTAGGAACTTGAAAGTTCATTGCAGCGCTTACAAAAATGTGCCCCCTACTTGAGCTAGCTCCATCCAGTAGCGCTCATTACATACTATATCTTTCAGGTCCATTCTAATGCTAAACTCTCATCTGCGATTAGGTCTTTCCAATGGTCTCTTCCCTTTGGGTTTGTCGGTCAGTTTATAACATGGTTCTAGATTTCTCATACACACTGCATATCCTGCCCACCATAATCTATGGCTGATATCAACAATATGATATACGGTATGTTTAATCATTATGTAACATCCTCATCCCAAAGCCATTCTTTTAGACAATATCTTCCTGCACTTGTTTCGAAACACTATTATAATTTGTTTAACAAAGAACCTGTGAAATTATGTTTATATTCAAAGTTTACTTCTGCATTGTTCAACATAAAATTTAACAATGAGTTCAATTAGATATAGAAAATTTAAGATATTTTATACATCTCTTGAAGATTTTGTTTACTACAGGTGGTTTTGAAGTTGTATATCAAATCAAATGGGTGTTGAATAGGTATGGATGATATTGATTCTTTGCTTCTTCGATTCGGCCAAGAACCATAGTCAAGTTTGGTTCCAAAAAGTTATTATTATAAGTTGTTTTTTTACCTAACCAAGCCATAACAATCTTAAATAATACATACACTTAATAAAATATATTTATGTTATGTAAAAACAGTTTACAATTTTCTATTCAACATTTTCATACCAAACACATTTTAATGGATTTTAGAATAGGTATTTCTTTATCAGAATATTTTATAAGTTAGTGTGTGGGTTTGAAAGAGACATAGGTGTTTAAGAGCCCATCTCACTCCACAGATAACATATAACTTATTACTAGGGGAGACGGGATCCCGAACCCTCGGGAAAATGTCGGGAATTTATCCATTCCCCTATCAACAGTTATTTGTTAGGTTCAACAATGCGAGAGAGCTTGAGCTTAGTGCATAGAAATGCCAAGATCAACTATTTATGAGCATCAGCCTGTCTTTTTTTAGCAACCAAACAAAGAGTAGAGATTACAGGGCTGTTAAACAAAGAACCTTTAAGGGGTGTCATTTCCAGAGAACATTAAAGGGGCTTTAAACAAAAGGAGTTTCAGGTGGTTTCATACCAAAATAATATTCAAGGCGTTTAAAACTTAGATAAGCTTTAAAGATGTTTCAAACCTAGAGAACATTTAGGGGGTTTAATAACATAAGAATATTTAAGGGGTTTTAGACATAAAGAATATTTAAGGTGTTTCAAACCTAGATAGCCTTTAAGAGGTGTTAAAATAGAAAGAACATTTAAGATTTTAGAGGACATTTAAGAATGGTAAAAAAATGTATTCTTATTTTGCACTCTTCAATAAGTAGTTAAATATAAAACCCAATTTTCAAAAGAGATTAACTAATAAATATAATATATGAAAATTAATTATCACTTTGTATTATTCATTATTTGTTCAAAATTTAGCTATTTGTTTCAATTTAAAATGCTATCTGCATACCCCTATTTATATTGTTTTTATGAAATGTAATGTGTGTTATATTTAATAATGCAATGATTTTACAAGTATTACCGTATTAGTATAAAAACAATTTCTATTTTTAATCTAGAATTAATTTAAAGCATCATGTTTATAATTTCCCGTTCCGGTCCTTATCCCGAAATTTTGACTCATTTCTCATTCTGTTCCCGTCCCGATATAAAAATGTCATTTCTGTCCATCCCTACTTATTACATTTCTTAACAATTGTCACAACATAGTGTGATAACCTGAGGTAGTCACAGAATGGCCACTGATCGGGAAAACCGAAAATTATCCTTGAATTTGATACATCAAAAAAATAACTTGAATTTTGCTATCTGATGGGAATTTGGTAAGAACCACTTTAAATGGCCGCCAGGAACATACAAATTTTTAAAAAAAAATTGCTAGGGATGGATCACTCTAAATGTATTTCAGATGCATCTTATCTACTAAAATTTTCCAGCCACAAACTACTTCATAAAGTTTAGAGGCATCTAATTTATAAAAAAAAAATCAAGGTGAGGATCACTCTGAATATTTTCTAGGGGTATCCAAATTTGTGATATTTTCTGAGAGAGGACTGCTTCAAATATCTTGGAGGGGTACGTTTTAACAATACTTGCTAAGGTAAAAAAAATTAGTCTGTGTTCAACACACCTTTTACAAAAATATTCATTAAGAATAATTTGTTCAAAGTATCACAACCAAAGTAAAAGACTTTAAAAAATCGGGAAAATTATTTATTTATTGTGCCAGAAAAACTGGGAACTAAGCTGGAATTTAATTCTAAAATTTGAGTGGCCACCCTGATTCATTAGTGAACAGTAGAGCTACATTTTAAAAATTACAACAAAATTGAAAAATAATAATTTATAATGAAAAAACTACCTCATGGATCCTAATTTCACTGCTGTCGAGTGAAGAATGCAGAACACTCTCAATAATTCTGGTTAAACTCCTATGGTTGAGTTAATTTACTTTGATTAAGATTAGTCTTTGTGAGCAAGTGGTATTAAGAACGATGGAGTAAAGTATTCAAACCAGATTCGGTAAAATTTTGGAACCAATCTGTCTCCAATGTTGACTTTTGATTTTAACTTTTCAAAACTTTGCACACCCAAAAAATATTCTGCTTAAATGCATTTTGAGCGATATATGTTCTCCAATGCTATGTCTCCTTAACTTTTCCTTACTTTTCTTCCTCCACCAGAATTAATCCTTTGACCATTTTTATTATGATATTGGGGATTTTACTATGTTTTTAATAATTTATTATTTTTAATGACATTGTGTTGCCTCACTGTTAAACCTCAACCTCAACTATAATAATATATAATAATAATAATAATAATAATAATATTGTGACATTGTAACAACTAGAGTTTTATTCAAATTGTGACATTCCACAGAGCAAAGTCGCGCAAACTACTGAGGCTGTTATCCAAGTCTCAAACTCAGAAAGTGGGCTCAGAGGACATTGAAGCTGTACATCCTCCAGTAAAGAAGAGTAAGCTTGTAGAAATGGAGCAAGATGCTGATTTAAACTCTCAACCTGAGGAGGAAGGTAAGCCAGAATTATTTGATCACATGACAAACAAGGAGCTGGATTATTTCTGTGTGAATATAAGATTTTCAATTTCAAATTAAATATCTATTATGTCTTGGATTTTTTTTAATCAAATCCAAATTTAGTATGTTATGACTAAAATATTTTGAATATATATTGATAATAGAATTAATCATTTCCTAATGGTTTCGAAATGTACAATAAGACAGTGTAGAAACACTACAATAATGTAAAGTAAGTGATATTGAAGGAAGCCAACCTGAAAGTTTAATTAGGTTAGTCCTAGATACAAACACACACTTCTCTCTTCTTTTCTTACTACACTTTTACACTTCCCACTTCTTAAAACTTCCATGGTTACACATTGTTTTGAAATTTCGGAAATATTCCTTTTTCATATGAAGAGGCACATTAAAAAAACAAAGAAAGACATAATCTGAAACTACATGCTTCTTGAATAATTTGAGTTTTCAGTTATATTTCTAATTATTCAAGAAGCATGTAGTTCTAGATCATGTTTTTATTCATGTTGTGTGTGTTTTAACGTGTTTCTTCAAATGAAAAAGGAATAATTGGAAAAGTCAAAGCAATGTGCAACTGTGGAAGTTTGAAAAAGTGGGAAGTGTAAAAGTGTAAGAAGAAATGAAATGAGAAGTGTTTGTTCACATTTAGGTCTAACCTAACTACCCTTTCAGGCTGACTTCCTTCACAATCACTTTACATTATTGTACAGTGTTTTTTACACTTTCTAATATACATACTAAATATTTTATGAGATGTTTTTAGTTAAAATAAAATATAAATATGGATTTATGTTGTTTTTTTAATTTTCTGATAAGTTTGTCAACTACTTTGATTTTAATTTAGGTTAGTGTTAGTTATTTAAAAAGTTTAATCAGTTTGAAGTTTAACTTTAATTGGAAATTTATGTTAAATTATGTGATTTTATAATCATGGAAATTGAAAAATCATAAAAGATAAACTAATTAAGTGAAAACTGAGTGAAGAAAACCCACCTAGGGAAAAAGAAAAGAAAAAAATGTGGGAAGAATTCACTGCTCAAATGTGACATCTTCTTCCTGGTTCATGATGTATTTTCCTATGCTCGCACCCCAAAAGAGTGCAACACTTCTTAACTCGGTGGGAACTGACTCACGAATGGACTACCAAGTCAAGATTACCACCAGGCCTCTATAGACGATAGTTTTTATCTACCTGAAATACTTAAGATTGTATATTTTCTTTGCCTTTAAGTTTATTTTCAAAAGGTATTATTTTTTATTTATTTTTAGTTAGTCATTTATAAAAATATTTAAATTACTTTTATTTTTTATTCAAATAGTTATTTATTCTACTGTTAAAAATGTGAGAATTTTTATTTTACTCCAACTTCAGTTTACCATAGTGTTTTAAACAGTTTATCAAAATTAAGATGCAGTAGAACCTAGGCTGTTTTTCTCTAAATTTTTGAGAAAGGCAATAATGTTTAATTGTGTAAATAACTTTCTACTGTTTAAGCCAGAAGAAAGGAAGATGTCACATTTGTGCATTGGATTCTTTCCAAATTATTCTTCTTTCCTATGGGAACTTTCTTCACTCAATTTTAACTTAATTAGTTTATTTTTCTTTATTTTTTCACTTTTCATTATTGTATAGTAATTTAGACACTGGGCCTCCTCTCCAAAAAATTAAATTCTGTCTAATCCGAACCCAGAATCTATTTGGATATTAAATTTTGATGCTTCACACAGGCTTAAGATAAATGTTTGTGTATGTGAACTGTTACTACTATGTTTAAGAAGGTGAATATTACAATTCATTAAAACGCATAGTGTAAAATTTAAGTGTAATTTGAGGTATATTAGTGTGACTAACAAGAAGATATTTAACAGTTAGTTTAAGCTATAATTGAAGATCATAGTTATATAAGTGCCCCTTCTTTACTGTGGATAGAGAATGGGTAAAACCATTTTAATGTTTACAACCCATCCTAACCTTACAGGCCTTTTCAGTCTTTTGTATCAGCTTAACAGCATACTATCAGTGCATATGTTATTCTTGTTAGTCCCGCTCATACTTTAGGCTAGGATACCTACATCTTTCTCCTTTCTTTTATCATTCTAGCTACCACCTTGGTCTGTAGTAGTAGAGTAGACTACACACATATTTCTACTAATCCGTAGCCAGTATTTGTATGCAATGCTTTGGAAGCCAAATGTCTTTCATAATTTTACAATGTTAAAAAGGGGAGGGAAGGATGGAAATAATCTGGTATCCAGAAACACGCGCACCAATGACAACCATGAATTTCTACTTAGTAGCTATTTTCTTTTCTATTTGTTTTATACAGTTTTAATTGATTGTCTTTGGAAGCTTTTAGTTAAATGATGACACACAAGCTAGTTTATTTAGTATTTACCATAAAATAAAAGTTGTTTTTTGCATTAAAATGTTTTAAAATTGAAGGTATTAAATTGATATACAAGACTATGTGAAAGCTTTAACATCATTTCTCATGCAATAAATATACTTTCTCAATTTAGCATTAGGCTATTACCTTAGTTCCAACCAAGATTCCAGCATACAATGCCTTGTTATACCTGTTGGCTGCCAAGCGAGTTCTTCCTAGCAACAGAAACTTGGTCGCAAACGTGAACCACTTCAGGTCTACCATAAAAATAACATTGTTTTACATTCTTGCATCCAGGTCACTAGTATTCCATGCCATTGTTTCCCTATTTTATCCACTTACCAGTTAAATTTTTTTATATCAAATTTAAAAAAAATCTCTGTAGTCCTGAAATTAATAATAATAAAGTTTTTTTTAAATAATAAGAAGGCTCTGCAATTGGCAAAAGGGGAGTATTGGAATCAAACACCAACTGGTAACACACATTTTATCTCTTTCTAACACTTGTAAAGGAATGTGTTTTTCTCTTTTGTATCAGGAGATGTTGCTGAAGGTAAAAGTGTGGGGGAGGATGAAGGTGATGAGAAGAGAGCTATCACCTATAAAATGGCTAAAAACAGGGGTCTCACTCCATACCGCAAGAAAGAGCTAAGGAACCCGCGTGTAAAACACAGGATCAAGTATCGCAAGGCTA
Organism: Timema cristinae; assembly: GCA_039000515.1. Classification (NCBI taxonomy): domain Eukaryota; kingdom Metazoa; phylum Arthropoda; class Insecta; order Phasmatodea; family Timematidae; genus Timema; species Timema cristinae. The sequence goes on from JBCFYV010000012.1 coordinate 38,715,852, forward strand.
AGATACGCAGGAAGGGACAGGTATAGTTTAAAAATACAAACACATATATTATTTGACAAGTAGAAATGATCTCAAATACAAATCTTAAAAATTATGATAAGCGTAAAAGACTAACTTTCTGACACTGGTTTTCTGAGTTGATCAATTCTGCTTTTGTTCATATTTATTCTTAGCGTGTAGACTTAAGGTGGAAGTGTAGGAGACAGGAGTTAAGCCCAGTATTTTTGTTTAATATACAAACATTTTTTTTGGTCAAAAGAAATTAAATAGTTATCCAGAAGAAACATAGTTTAATTTTTTTCACATGCTGATATCAACATTTCTTGAATATCCGTCAATGGGTCCTGGAATTTAATGACAACTTTTTCTCTTCATTCAAAAAGTTTATTGTTCAATGCCACTATGCTCATGGCAGATATTAAACAACTGTTGATATCACCACAAAGAAAATACAACTCTTTGTGTTTCTACTGGAGCCATATTTCACTTATTTTTGGGCAAAAAATGGGGTTTTGGCTATAAAAACTGCAAAAATACTGCTCTTAAGTCACATTCCCAACACCACCACCTTTAGGTCAATATTTTTGCAGTTCTTAGAGCAGAATATTTTTGGAAAATAATAAATAAATATTTCTCTGGCAGATACTTTATTTTGATTTCCTATGGCCCAATTTTGTTATGAAGAGTCTTCCACCAGAATACTAGATGAATTCTGATGGGTAAAAAGTCTTGCAAATATTCTTCTTAAAATCAGGCAATAAATAAATATAGGACTATCAACATTTCTTGAATTTGACACCTTAGCTCAGTCGGTAGCGTAACTGCCTATTGAGCTAAGGGTCGCGAGTTCTATTCTCGGCATGACCGAAAAATTTATCATTGGTGAAATATGGGTTTACCCTTTCACATTGATAATTAACGGCTAGGGACTGGATGTTGTGCCGGTCCTAGTCTTAGGTTAGATTATAGGGCATATGAAACTATGACAGGCCTAGTAGCAAGCTGGTAGTGGAAAATATATTGCTTGAATTAAAAACTGACCCAGACCACACACAGGCTGAAAACAATAATGCATGTAAAAAGTAACAGTTCTATTTTCCATGGGCATCCTAGAATTTTATGTGAACTTTTTCTCTTCATTTGAAAAGTTTATCGTCTAATGCCACTATTTGCATGACAGTAATATTCAAGAACTGTTGGGATTATTATATGTACAAAATTAAACTGAATGTATCTACTTAAGCAAAATATTATTAAATCCAAAATTTGAAGTAAAACAATATATTTTTAAATTATTTTTAATTCTCAACATATCCTTGAGGATTCTAGTGATTTGAGGATTGATTCAAAGGATCTATCTGTAGGGTTTTTCTTTGATTTTATAAAGTAATTGTGTTCTACATTACACACTCCCTGCGCTAAAGTGTTCAGTTGGATTGAAACTTAGTTCTAAGCTTGGATAATAAAGATTGATTGTTTTAAAGAGATAATATCTATTTCTTTGTTCAGTGATAACATTGTACCTGATTCAGTGATCGAAGTCCAATCCTCTTTGGGTGTACCGAGGTGGTGTTTTTTTGTTTTTTTTTCAAAATTGTCTTTCACTCTCCCTCCACATGATTGCGGGTACTTTTCCACTAAATCTAACCTTACTTATCCTAATATGTATGAAATAAGTTACAATGAGCAAAAAGATTAGTAACATATAAAATGATAGATTATTAGGAAAATGGTGGAGCACAAATAAAAGTAAAAACACTAACACATATTTACACACACTTTAATATTTTGATGTTATTATAGCATTTTCCTCCTGAGGAAGATGCTCTAATAGCATCGAAATATTGAAGTGTGTGTTTTTATTTTTATTTATGCTCTACCATTTTCCTAATATTCTATAATTTTATTTATCAATAATAACCTTACTCATCCCTAATTCATTAGTGTAATTATTACATATCATTTTAAACTGTATTCTACTTTTAACTGGTGACCTGGTGGTCTAGGGTAGAGACTTCTGTGCTGACGGCCGGGGTTCAATCCTCGGTCCCGGCACAGATTTATCTGATTACCAAACCCTTCCTTCACCTCTGACAAGACATCTTGTGAATGTGAGGAATGCCAGGCCTCCACCGTGGTTCGGATTCCACGTTAAACTGTAGGTCCTCCATTTCATCTCACAATCATCCTACCATTACACATTAGCGTAAGTGCGTATAACCCGAATGGGTAGTAAGACGCGGTGCTAAAATAATAATAATAATAATAATAATAAATAATAATAATAATAATAATAATACTTTTAACTACTAAACCCATATGGTTTTTCCAATATTTATTTGTTCCCAAACTCTCTCTATTACTTTAAATTGGATCAGTGACTATAAAGTTCATAAAAATCCCTGAATTTCCAACTATAACCAAGTCACATTTTTTTAGTTCTTTTAAAATAGGTAAAGGAATAATGTAATGATCATGTCTATCTTAATGTCTTCATAACCTTTGAACTAATAAACCTTAAAAAAAACTCTGTGTGAGCCGGCAAGCGAGCTATACTAGCCAAGTGGCCACTGCCGTTAGTGATGATAGTGCCAACATTTGTAGATAAAGACTGTCATGTGGTCAGCACAACTAACTTTCTGGCCTTAAGCAGAACCATCACAAATAAAATACAAGTGGTTCACAGTTCACCATAATTAAGATTTCAGACAAAATGTATAAAAAAAAGTATTGTTTTATATATCATAAATAATAATAATAATTATTATTATAGGAAAAAGGAATAGAAACAAATACAAGGACAAACACAATATGACTTTTACAATGAAAAGAGGAATACACTTTACACTGCTGACTCTAAAATCCCTCAACATAATTAGGTTATATCGCAACTGTTGAGGAGGGAATGTAAAATGTGCAATTCAACTTCCTAAAAAAGGTATAAAAAAAAAGTAAGAATATTCATAATCATATTGATATTTGTGTACTAGGTACGAGAACCCAGATATGAAATTCAGCGCTATGGAGGGGAGATCTCTGGCATCAAGACTAGTGTCACCAGAAGCACCAAGATTAAGTAGTTGTTTACAAGTAAGATGTAACATTTAACAAGAAATAAATAAATCCTTAGTTTTGAAGAACTTATTATTGTAATTTATATTAGGTAACCACATAAATTAAGTTATTTTTATCCTGATATTATTGAAGTTCAAACAGGTGTCATATTTTGCCATCAATGGTCCTTTAACTACTCATGAACTGTTCCCAGCTTGTGGCTGGATCAATCTAGTAGGATACCTACATCTTCTTTCTTTCATCATTCTTCTCTCACCCACACACTTGCTGTTATCAGCTCCTCTCACCTCCTCCTTTGTCTCGCTTGGGGTCTTTTCCCTCCAGAGCCTACCTCAACTCCATTATTCTCATTGGGATTATTTCCTTGTCCATTCTCATTACGTGTCCATACCAACTCACCCTTGCTGCTTCTTCTATCTCATATACCCCATGCAGCCCAACTCTTCTCCGAACAACTTCATTTCAAATCTTATTTCTCCTGATGACAGTTAGAATGCTCATGAAAAACTTCATTCCTATTGCCTCAACCACCCTCGTCACTCTTGCAATCAATGTACAGATTTCTGCTGCATGCTATGAGAATGGGTATGGGTATGAAATTTACTCTATACAGCATAACACTTCAGGGGTACTTCTCTTTTACATAGCAGATCTCTTACCTATTGAATACCTCCCCCTGTTGCCCCATTCTCAATATATCTTCTCTGATACCACCCGTTGACTCGATCATTCTTTCAAGATACTTTATGCTCTTTACTACTTTCAAATAATATACTCCATCCAATTATATCTTTTATAGGCTTTATCCTCTTCCTTGTCATCACTTTTTACCATATTAATTTCATTCAATCATGGGCATAAATAGCATCAGGATAAACTATGGGACTAAGTCCCCCTCAAACTCTCTATTAGACAGTTAAGAAAAATAACTATCAAAGGTTCATATACTATTGAAAGTTTAAAAATAACTCCCAAAGTGATCAAACTTACATAAATGCTACTTGCACGGAGAAAATATTTAATTTCCCTTCGCCTATTGAGACTTGCCTCACTTCGAAGTCTTTTTTTCCTACTCCAGGGGTACCGGCATCAACCTCAAGAAGAAACTAGTCTCAACAGAGTTGTTAAATTGTGTTTATGTTTATTTTAATAAATAGGTGTTTCTCATAATAATATGCAATTAATCAAGGTTATATTTTAAACATTACTAAACTAAATATCTGTAGGCCTCAAAGTTCACAATTAAAAACACATAATTATTTTATAATAAAGGAAATTGATAAAACTAAAGAAAAAGGTAAAATAAACTAGTAAGAGTAAATTTGATGAAGAAAACCCACTTAGGAAAAGAGGAAAAATTTAGGAAGAATCCAATGCACAAAGGTGACATCTTCTTCCTTTCTTCTGTCTTCTATAGTAGAAATAGTCACATACACATTTTAACACAAATAAAATAATATTTTGGCATTGTTGCCTTTATCAAACACAAAGAAGAAAGAAGAGAGTACAAATAACACAAACACTGAATTAATCCAGTTTAAATTTAAAGAAAAACTCAACTAAATGCAAAATGGAGTAATCTACTGTTTGTGTTATTTGTTCTCTCGTCTTTCTTCTTTGTGTTTGATAAAGGCAACAATGCCGAAATATTATTCTATTTGTGTTAAAATGTGTGTGTGACTACTTCTACAATAGAAGACAGAAGAAAGGAAGATGTCACCTTTGTGCATTGGATTCTTCCCACATTTTTCCTCTTTCCCTAAGTGGGCTTTCTTCAAATTTACTCTTAGTAGTTTATTTTCCATTTTCTTTAGTTTTATCGGTTTCCTTTATTATTACATTATTTAGACATTCGGTGACCTCATTTTTAAACATCAAACACATAATTATTTAATTTTTGGGGTGCATCAGTCACGTTCTTCAGCAGAAGTAGTAAAAAACGAACTGGAATATAGCAGCTTGGCTATGATCCCTTAGATACTGTTGTTGACAGTTTCTTGATTTTTTTTTTATTGTTTTGCTTGATTTCTTTAGTTGCCTGTTTAAACTTGTGTCTTGCTTCTTGGTAGATGGAGATATAATGTTGTATTGAATTATTAAATTTTCACTTATTATTATTTTTATTGTTTACATAGAAATGACTGACTGGTGTGAGTAGGCCTTCTTGGAAGAAAGGGAGAGATGGTTATCTAAGGTTGGGAGGGGAGGGGGCCTGGATCTGGTTATATAATGGTGAGCAAGTTTCCCCCTCTACGATGCTGGGAAGCATTGACACTATTGTGGTGGGCTCGAATTACTCTATTACTATAGCATGAGTCAAAATATGAATTATGTGTTTGGGCATGAAGTGCTACTGGTTTGTCACTGCATTGTGGTTGGTGTCAAAACGGTGACCATTCATTGTTTGAGTGTTCCTGTAATGAGGCCAATTTATTCAGCAATGCAGTAGTTGCATTGTAACTGGTATGTAAGATTTTCTTTGGAGTAGTCATAGTGGCCTTTCATGGAGTATTACATATGAGTGAGTCTGCTGTTGAATGAGGTGGAAGGTTGGTGAATTTTGGAGGTATTGCATCTCAGGTAGCTGCAAAGCTAGGAGCCTTTGCCCTGATGTTTGATGTTTGTGGCTGGATCGGTCAATTAAGGTGAACCAAAATGTTGCTAAATTAGGGGTTGTTTGAATGCGTTTATTGGATCACTCTTGAGAAGATTTTGTATGAGAGGTGATGAGGTTAGAATAATGCAGCTCGTGTTCAGGATGAATATGAGTTTGTCTAGTCCTTCATAATACTGGATTGTGAGTGATATGTCATTTGAGAAGGTTATTTCTTGATAGGTTCTTGATTAGATAGGGCTTTGTTAATTTTACTGTTTACTATGTGCTTTGGGTATCCTCAGGCTTTGAAAGTCTTGAAAAGTTGTTGACATTCTTCCTCAGAACATAAACGTTTGGCTCTGGTAGCTAGGCTATAGGGTATAGAGTGTTTTATATGAATAGGATGGTTGCTTTGGAAATTGAGGTACTGTTGATTGTTGGTGGCTTTGATGGTGTAGACTGTAGACTCATGAAGGCTCAGTTCCAGAGTCAAGCGTATGACATGGTGTTGTGAAATGTTCCAAGTGAATCTAAGGGTGTTATTCAACTTGTTCAGGGACTGTAATAAATTAGTTTTGTAATCTGTCCAAATCATGAAGATGTTGTCAATAAATCTCATCCAGCAGAGCAGTTGCAAGGGTTAAGATTGCAAAAAGTTGTTCTCTAATTTGCCTATAAGGTTAGCATAGGAGGAGCCATACGTGTATCCATTGCCGTCCCTCGGATTTGGAGGTAGTGTCTGTCCAGGAGGTGGAAATTAGTCTTTCAAGTATGAGTCGAGTGGATTCCACTAGAAAGGTGGTGGATGGCTATAATTGGGTCTTTGTCCGGAAAATGTTACAATGTAGAAAGTTCTTCAGTGTGGGGTATGTTTGTGTAAAATGAATTGACATCTATGGTGACCAAGAATGCATCAATGGGGGTTTTGTTTTTAAAAAGAGATGGGAGAATCAGCTAACAGCAAGTGTGAAGAGAAGAATGGAAGATGGATTAAAGGAGGAAGAATGTTGGATGAATGGTAGACGGAGGCATTTTACTACTCACCCAACCAGAGGCTGGAAACAGTTTATGATGATGAATTTCTTCAATGCAATAACCTTATTTCTACTTATTCCTTTCATAAATCATAATTAGACTGTGTATTTAAGGTAAAAATCTTTTCTTTTCCTGGGTAGATATCTGTACAGGAAGCTGTATATATGCTTTAATGAATATTTAAGCATATAACTATATGGATTTTATATTGCCTATTTCGCACAAAACACTTAATTTATGCCTGTGCTGTAAAATAAAAATTTGTTTATTTTTGGTACTGTTGACGGTTATTTTCCAAACATACTATAATGCATCTAGTCAAGGTTTGGGAATATTGTTCAACCTTAGGCCAGAAGACATAACAAACAGTCCCTTACTGGGGACGTGGACTTCTAAATCCTGATGAAGACAAAGTGCAGCTTGCTTTTACAGATGATGCTTCCTATGTGGCTCCTGCTTTGTAGTTACTCAAAATAGGTAAACAAATTTATCTCCTCAATGAAGAAAGTGTTTATCAAGGCTCCAACAAGAATGCAATCTTTTCTTTCCAAATGTTCCTCTGCCCCCAGAACCTGTGTTCATACGATGGTGAACAAACATTAATGTGACCAAAAATTATGGCCAGACTAATAAAAATCAACTTTTTGCAAATTCTCATGGAACCTTGATTGGGAATCGCTGCTCCTCCCTAAAGACTAAAGACAAAATTGAATATATCCAACTTTTACTGAGCATTTATTCACTCATAACTTTAATCACTAAAATAATGTACTATACCAACACCTGTGAGAAAGCAGATAATTTCGTCAAGATCATATAGTTTAGTTTGTTGGTGGTTATGAGGTCAAATTTCAAATCTCAGTCGAGTGTAATGAGGATTGTTTTTTTCACTTTCTTTTTAGGCAAATGTGGCTACACTTACTCTAAATTCAACCTTCCTCATCCCTCTCACATTAGCATAATTAGTATACATGCATATAACCGTAATGGGTAGCAAGATGCAGTGCTGAAAAAAATATCTTTTGGCTCAAGCAGCATTGTGTGAGATAAATTAGGCTTTATAAAATAGTTATAATTGCAACGTGAGCCGGACAATCAACCTGATTCCTTCTTACCATGATCTGATGGACGCTTGATCGACGTATCACTTCATTTTACTCTTATTATGATTGTTTGCTTTGTATTGCTAACTGTGTGCTTTTAATTACACTAGGCTAATTGAATAGGATCTGTCTCTCTTAATCATTCAGAAATGTGCCCATACCACTCTTAGCACAGACATTAATATTTACTTAAATTTCTAACCATCTAGATATCATTACAATTTGAGGACCGCCTATGTGGTCATAGATTTTGGCTACGGACCCAGAGGTCCTGGGTTTGATTCCTGGTGCATCCAGATTATCTGGGAAGCAGTGGGTCTGGAACAGGTTAGATTCAGCCTAGAATGGATAAATAAGCTATTTGAATAAAGTAGTAGTGGCTCCTGTATAGAAAGCCGAGCTTAATGGCTGGAATGATCGTAGTGCTGACCACATGACACCCTCTATCCGCAAGAGTTGGCACTAATTTGCGAAACAGTTTGTTAGCCACTCGGTAGGTATAGCCTGAATGTGGGCTGACATCATGTAGTTACTTTTATTACATTTTGAGTGGATGGTAATCATCGTTATGGATACATAAAAGAAGAGAGAATATGGGAGTGTAAGAGGGAGGCTCAAAATTTCCTAAGATAGCATACAGTTAAAGGGAAATAATAAATGTTCGAGAACCACTGTCCTATATGGACACATCTTCAAATATATCATTTGGTGACCTGGTGGTCTAGGGGTAAGGTGTCAGACTTCTGTGCTTCGGTCCCGGCACAGATTTATCTGATTTCCAAACCCTTCCTTCACCTCTGACAAGACATCTTGTGAATGTGGGGAATGCCAGGTCGCCACCGTGGTTCGGATTCCACGTTAAAATGTAGGTCCTTCATTTCATCTCACAATCACCCTACCATTAAACATTAGCGTAAGTGCGTATAACCCGAATGGGTAGTAAGACACGGTGCTAATAATAATAATAATAAATATATCCTTTGAAATAATCCCTTGACGTTCTTGGACAACGGTGGTTGAGGGTCCTCGACCCCCAAATCTCCATTGCAACTTTTAGAGTACAGCATACCTATTATTTTTTTCTCAGAATACGCCACTGATATTAAACGCTACAATGCAGCTATTAGGAAACCCAGATCTTTGTTGCACAATAGTAAGGAATCTGTTGCAAAAAATGCAAACATTTTACAAGAGGCTATTAGAGGAAATAGTTTTAGAAGTGAACACTGAAAAGAAAAAGTATATGAACACACAGAGTAAACATATTATTTGACAGGGTTAATGATTTTAAATATGAGGAAAAGAATAGTCATGAAATGCATGCTCTTACTTGGTCAGTAAGCTGTCATCTTTCCTACTGTACAAAACAATAATTTCACCAGTTCTCTATAATCCAACACCTTAGCTCAGTCGGTAGCATGTCTTTCTACTGAGCTAAAAGTCCCAGGTTCGATTCCCATCATGACCAAAATATTTATCATTGGTGAAATGTGAGTTTACACTTTCACAGTGATGTATTAACAGCTGGGGACTGGATGTTGTACCTGTCCTAGTATTAAGTTCGATTTTAAGACACAAAGCTATGATAGGTTTATCAAGCTGATAATGGAAAATATAGTGTCAATAAAAACAGTAATCGATGTAAATGGGTTAATGAGTGTGAAAAATAGTTTCTTGCCTTACATGACAAAAACAAATTTAGGGTGTTCAAAAACAAGGTGCTCAGGAATATATTTGTTCCAAAAAAGGAATATGCTATTGGGGAGTGAAGGTTACATAATAATGAATGATATAACCGGTACTCATCACAATACATAGGACATGTTAGAATAATCAAGTCTTTTAGATTACAGTGGGTAGGACTTACAGCGTGAATGGGAGATTCTAGAACCTTGTTCAGTGTTCTGACTGTCAAACCTAATGGAAAAGACCATTGGGAAGACCAGACGCCTGTGGTAGGATATCATTATAATGGACCTGAAAGAGATAGGGTGTAATAAGGGAGACGGGGTAGAACTAGCTAAATATAAGAATAATTGGTGTACTTTGTAAGTGTGGCAATAAACTTTTGAGTTCCTAATGCTTTAGAGTAAGAAAGTATGGATGAATCCAAAATATTACATGAACCTGAAATGGGTTCTATTTTGACTGGTAGGATACTATTTATGTACCTAGGAATAAATATAAACAACAAAAAGAAGGGTTTAATAAAAATGTCTGTGTGTATTTGACATATTGATAAACCTGATTTTCATGAAATATTAATAATTAATGTAAAATATGTTACTTTAAAGCAGGGCCACAGGATAATACTTTTAGAATATATCCTAAAATTGAATTGTACATTTGGTGAAATTATATCAAAGGTAGTATCCAGATCATAAAGTTGGTAACAGTGCTAACAGGTAGTAAGAGACAGTGCTAAAAAATACTGACCCATTTGTGACTTCAATCACTAACCAGTCTTATCACATTTGAGTAACTACATGGGCAAAGCGTTTAAGCCTACTTCAATCTTTTTCTTTTCAAGAGCTTCTTTCCTTAGTCCGGATGCATTCCTTGCAGCATGAATTATCATCTTTAGAAGTCCTCCAACTGCTGTGATTGTGTCATAAGTTACAAGTTGAACAACTAGACATTCTTTATTTAAGTAAACTTCACACAACAGCTTCATTGCTACAGAAGAGAACAAGTTTTTTTTATTTTAGTGAAATATTGCATGCATCATATGGAATACAGTTTCTTTGAAAAAAATCTTTATAAAGAACTTATCAAGCCAGTCACCGCTTGAAGTAAATTCTTTAAGTAAGTCAATAATTGCTTGCGAATGATCTTGGAGTAAAGTGCTCGCCTCATTACCCAATGTTCATGGGTTCAAACCCAGCCAGTGTTGAAATATTTTTCTTGAGCGATAAAAAAATCAGTAGTACAACTTGCTTTGGAGTTGAAGTAAAGCCATCGGTCTCATGTAAATAATGGCATTTAAAAGAACCCTGGAAGGTGTGTGAAGATACCTTTTCCCCCAAAATTAGTATGCACTTTGTCTCTCACTATTAGAAATTTGTGTGTGCTGTTATGTCATTTCAGAAGGTGCACGTTAAATACTTCAAATAAATAAAATTAATAAGTAACAGGGTTCTCACTTGTCCTCTATTGTCCTGTATTTCCAATATTTTTAACTATATAATTACATATTTCATGAACAAACACTTTTTATGACTTTGAGGTCATTTTGGTTTCTGGTATTTTTTGGCATCGTTGCTTATGTAATAAAGAAAATATTTTGGAATAGATCAAACAAATAAATATTTAAAATGCGTATTTTTTTAATTTGAGGTATTAACATGCATTTTCTGAACCGAGTGATTATATCAGCACATGAGAAGTTTTATGAGCAATAGCGAAAGACCCTACCGCTTTTGCCGGAAAAGGTATTTTAACATACCTTCCAGAGTTCTTTTACATGCCACAATCAACATGGAGTGAGTTTTACTTCCCATTCAAAATAAGTTTTGCCACAGATTTTTATGTCAACCGCGGCTGGGATTGAGCCCACGTTTATCGGGTCCTGAGGCAACCTCTTTACCCAAGACCACCAAGGTTGACTATAACAAGTAAAACATGGAGGTTTGGGCATGGCGTGGCAAATGGGTTGAACTGACTTTATTAAAGTTTACAATATTTACTGATTTACATAAGTGATTTACATAAGTAATTTACTGTTTCCATACCTTTCATCGCTATGTGCACTTCAGTTCACTGCATTCTCAATTAGTTTCTCTTATAAGGTGGAAGGCGAGTCAGTTTAGATACATCTGCTACATGACGATTAGGGTGACCATGGCTAGTTTTACTTGTATACTTTAATTTGGTAATTTTCTATACTAGGTAGTGTATTGTAAGACCCCTTTCAGAAGTGTGTGTGAACTGGTTCATGAGATGAAGTTATCAGTAGGGCAACATGTTTCAGATAGCCATTCACATGAACACATATGAACAAGATGTTGGATCTAGTGAGCCAGTTGCTGGATGTCTTGAACTGGCTGCCAGATATTCCTACCACAGTTGAAAGAGTAAAGCTTATTCAGACTTTTACACAAGCACACACGAGACAGTGGCTAGATCTTCAGCTGTCCATACCACTAGCAGGGCAGGGCATTGTAGCCTTTCATATGAGTGCATGTGAGCTAAAGCTCAGTACAGAAAAGTTGTGTTTCAAGTTGCACCTGGTGTTAACATTGTGTACAACAGCCGCGATGACTATAGTAATCAGTTGAAAATGTTAGTATATCTCTTCTGGAGCAAACAATTAAAAATAATATACAGCTCATCAAAAGATTATACTGACATACAGAAATGATTAAAAAACTTTATAGTATCTTCTATAATGTCATGAAATGGTGTATTAAAACAGCCATTAACATCCTTAAAATTATTATTGGGTGCACCACAAATTTTTATTTTTATTGCAAGTATTAAAATATTAACCTATTCTGGTTCGAGCATGGTAGAATACCTAAAAGCAGCTGTGTTTCTTACAAGCTCTAGTGAGTTTCATAGCTGCTCAAGGGAGGTGGGGGCTTGTTGAAATTGTCCTTTATATTTCTCAAATATGTCCTATATTTTTGTATACAAAGGGTGAGAGTAACTGATATAACTTTTAAACCATTTAAAAATTTGAGGTGGCTATCCATGAAAACTTAAACATTGTTTTAAATATCCAAATCCTCTTCTTTTAGTGCTGATATAAAGTTTATTAATATATCTAGAGCTATCGCATGACTTTTCATTCCGAAGCAAACAACAATATCCATCTGGGTGCACCATACAAACTGCTCGACAAGCTATAAAAAAATTTGGAAGGCTGGGTGGGTCAAGTGGCCGACACGACTTGGACCAACTGTTAGACAAGCTCAAGTATAGGGTACAAAGTGATAGACAACCAAGCGGTCGACACAAGAGAACAAATCTGTAAACAGACCAACTGCTAGACACCCAGAAACGACATGGACCAAGTGATCGACACGAGCTGGACCATGTGATAGACAACCAACCGGTAGACAAAATGAAAACAATTTTTTGGAAGGCTGGGTGGGTAAAGTGGCCGACACGACTCGGACCAACTGCTAGACAAGCTCAAGTATAGGAGTACAAAATGATAGACAACCAAGTGATCAACACGAGAGGACCAACTGCTCGACAAACTTTGATATCATCCATTTAAGAGTGGGCTAAGTGACAGAACAGTTAATTCAATACACGCTTGTCCTTGTTTACACTCAAATAATTCCCCCCCCCCCCCCCAACCCGTCAGCTTAACCTCACACTACTTGACATATTTTTGTAGGGTTCGCTAAAGTAAGAATGTAGGTGAGAATAACTCGAAATAATTATAATCTTATAAAAGAATATCACAAATATAATTGTTTTCGAACGGATCTAAAGATTTTGCTTAAAATGTATATGTAGGTATTGTTTGCCTAAATAACACTGTTCGCTAGGTCTGTCCTAAATAACACTATGCTAGGTGTAAGTAGTTTGACCACCTAAATAGCAGTCTTTGCTAGGTCTAAGTTTTGTCTGTCCTCCTAAATAACACTATGCTAGGTGTAAGTATTGTTTTACCTCCTAAATAAAGCTGTGCTAGGTGTAGGTATTGTCTGTCCTAAATAACACTATGCTAGGTGTAAGTATTGTTTTACCTCCTAAATAAAGCTATTCTAGGTGTAGGTATTGTTTGCCTAAATAACACTGTTCGCTAGGTCTGTCCTAAATAACACTATGCTAGGTGTAAGTAGTTTGACCACCTAAATAGCAGTCTTTGCTAGTCTAAGTTTTGTCTGTCTCCTAAATAACACTATGCTGGGTGTAAGTATTGTTTTACCTCCTAAATAAAGCTATGCTAGGTGTAGGTATTGTCTGTCCTAAATAACACTATGCTAGGTGTATTGTTTTACCTCCTAAATAAAGCTATTCTAGGTGTAGGTATTGTTTGACCTCCTAATAACACTATGCTAGGTGTAAGTATTGTTTTACCTCCTAAATAAAGCTATTCTAGGTCTAAGTATTGTTTGACCTCCTAAATAACACTATGCTAGGTGTAAGTATTGTTTGACCTCCTAAATAACACTGTTTACTAGGTCTAAGTAAACCTCCTAAATAACGCTGTTTGTCACACGGTCTAATAAGGTTTTAGAGTAGCTTGAATAAGAGTACTCATTCCGACTGAGCGGATTGGCTGATAGTTACCAACCTTGTGATTTTTACATCTAACTTTTATACTAATGCGAGATTATTTAATCTTAACTTAGCTCCTTATTCTAACCCATTAATAAACCTGGTGTTAACGCAACATCAACCAAATGTTCTTAGCTTCGATGGTTGATGGTCTAAGGCGTCATTCTCAAAATAGACTGGCCTGTCAATGACGGGAATATCAGGCTTCAAATCCGGCCAGGTGTATGGAGGGTGATATTTCAGTAATGGTTTACATTCTCCCTAAATGCAAATGAGAGTACACATCTTATAATATCATTTCTTCTTTAATCCATTAGTGCAATTAAATTTTTTTTGGTAGCACTGTGTCTTACCACCTGTTTGGGTTATATGCTTATTTACTAATTACGTTAATGTGTTGAGAATGAGGAAGAATAAATTTATATAGTGCACCTGAATTTGCGTAGTGGCAGAGTGGAAAACCTTTTAAGAAAAATCACCCTCACTGTACCTGGCGGAATCGAACCCTGATCATAATCTACCAACTTAGTTTCTGGCAGTTGCTCTTTTATATAAGATTTTATTTCATCTTGTTAGTTCATAAAGTATGATTTTACCATTTATAAAAAAACATTTGTCTCCTTTCCTCAGATCCGATAACTCGTTTCATTCAGAGAAACATTATTTATTTTCAGATACCATATTGTATGTATCAAAACCTATTATTTATTCGAAATGATAACTAAACTTGTGTTAGAAAATATGTTTTAAAGAGTGCAATGTGTAAGTAAATTATTAAAATTAAAAACACAATGGTTTAAGTTTATACACATATAAGGGGACCTCACCCTTTTTGGGTTAGTTAAATCTAGGGTGTCGGGAGGGCAGCAATTTCTAGGAGGATCCAGACCAACCTTATACCCAACTTTCTAAGCCCATGTTTATCACTTTGTTAGTTTTGAAATTACTTGTCTGTCACTTGAGCCACTCTTAACTGGATTCATCTCGATGTTTGTCGAGCAGTTGGTCCTCTCGTGTCGACCGCTTGGCTGTCACTTTGTCCTCTTATATTGGAGCTTGTCTATCACATGGTCCAGCTCGTGTCGATCACTTGGTCCATGTCGTTTCTGCGTGTCTAGCAGTTGGTATTTTACAGATTTGTTCTCTTGTGTCGACCGCTTGGTTGTCTATCACTTTGTACTCCTATACTTGAGCTTGTCTAACAGTTGGTCCAAGTCGTGTCGGCCACTTGACCCACCCATCCTTCCAAATAATTGTTTTCATTTTGTCTACTGATTGGTTGTCTTATCACATGGTCCAGCTCGTGCCGATCACTTGGTCCATGTCGTTTCTTCGTGTCTAGCAGTTTGCTGTCTACCACTTTGTCCTCTCGTGTCGACCACTTTGTTGTCTATCACTTTGCCTGCTCCCCATCTGGGTCTTCTGAACTAGAGTATTTATGCTCTCATCATTTATTATTATTATTATTAACATCGCGTCTTACTACTCGTTCGGGTTGCACAGAAGATTAATTTCTTGCAGTTTCAGTGACTGACAGGCTGATGCTACAAGAAAATCCTGCAGCCCCACAAAATTCTTAAGTTTCTGTAAACACCACATACTCTACAAGTCAGAACCAAAGCAGGCGTATCAGCCCTCAAGATATGTTTGAAAATGTATCTTCAATATCCACCATTGTGACACCTGAAGATACAAGACCACAACCAAAATCTCAGGCAAGGAAGCTACGAGTAAGGAAAGGCCTAAAAGGAAGTCACGCATCCTCACAGATACCCTAGTAAAGCAGGCACTTGAGGCTGCTAAAAACAAGAAGTCTAAACTCTTGGCATCAGGCACCCTAAAACCTAGTAAGCCTAAGCCTAAAAGAGTAATATATATATTTGTTCCGTGGAGAGTTCAGATTCTTACACTTCATAAGTTTCATCAAGGGGAAAGCGAGTTCCTCCAAGAAGGAGTGCAGTTTAAAAAAAAATCCCATCAAACTTTTATTGACGAAAACAACTAGTCTAAATACTTTTATCACAGTGATTTCTGAAAAATAACATTGTATTTAAAAAAGCAAACTATAGGCCTAAGTTACAAATTTAGAAAAGAAGATGATCAACTATACGACATATGAATTGAAGATGTAGCTAAGTTTCCAAATCAAACTGCAGTAGGATGTGCCAATCAGATCAATTCAGATTGAATGTTTATTATTTGGAGTATATTTCTCAACATATCATATTGAATAAACTTAGTTACCTTACAATCTATACTTATAAAATAACATGTCCTGACTGACTGACTGATTCATCATCGCCGAGCGCAAACTATCAAGGCTACAAGCATGAAATTCGGACTGTATATTCATTTTGTTATGTAGGCACCCACTAAGAAAAGATTTTAGAAAATTCCACCCCAAAGGGGTCAAAATAGGGGATGATAATATGTATGAAAGTCCGTCATTTTGAAAGTTACATAAACAAAATTTTGTATTTCGGTTATTGACGTAAAACAAATAAATACGTGTTTCAGGAATTTTGGAAATTTTATTTAATAAGGGATGAAAAAGGGGGTTAAAGTTTGTATCGGACTTGCATTATTTTTGATCTGAGGTCAAGTTATGGTCATCAACGTAACGTAATATTTTAAATTAATCTGTAAATACATATGTATATTTTCATATTTGTATATAATCAACTTCCACGCGAGCAAAGCCGCGGTCAACAGCTATCTAGTTATTGCATAAAAGTATTTTTCTGTAATTGTAATGATCTATTGAGACTCATTAAATGTTTCTTTTTTCTTCAATCCTGACAAATTTTATTACTGGGTCAAAGGTACAACCCTTGCACCCCGTCCTCCCCCCATCAAAGGTACAATTATATGTTGTACTTCTGACCACAGTGTAAAGTCTTTTTTGATGCAACCACAATTATTTGAAGTGATAAAAAAGTATTTTAAAATAGACATGTTATATACTACTCGTCCGGGTTATATGCTTAAATACTAGTTTCGCTGATGGGTTATGAATTGGGAAGGTTGATTATAGATGAAGTGAACCCACATTTGCATGGTGGGAGTGTGGAAAATCGTTTAGGGAAAACTACCCTCAGTTCACCCGAGCGAGATTCGGGCCTCGATCTCCCCATTCTTGGCAGTATAGCTCGACAATAAACTAGCATGTTAGCTAACTATGCCACCGAGGCAAATAAGACATGTTGCTTGATGGAATAAGGATTTTACTAAACAAACTAAATATGATTTTGCAGTGATGAATATAATTTTTTTAAATTAAAAAAATTGAAAGTGTCAGAGGTCTAGATATATATCTAGTAAAAAAAACGTTGATAGAAAGACGACCAAGCTTTCTGTTGGCTAATTTGTTATAAATTATATTATAAATACGTTTTTAAGCCTTTGCAAACCTTCGAAATTTTGAATCTTACTAATATTTGGATTCAATTCAAGCTTTTGACTCTTTTTAGAGATATTCGTAGCGGATTTGAAATTTTGAATCCAAATAAATCTCAGATTCTAACTTGGTGAGTTCAGTTCGAAATTCAAATCATTTCATGCGTTAGAATAATTTTAACTTTATATGGTCTTAAGGCAACAAACCATTTTAAAAAAATAGTCATTTATTTCCTCTTTAAACTTTTGTAAGTTAGTCATGAGGCTTTGTTTACATTTTATTTTAACTAATAATCTCACTTTGATTGGTTTTACAAGAAAAAATTGTGAATATCGTGATAATTAAAAATGTGTTCACTGGTAAAACACCTAAGTATTTAATGCAAGCACACTAATACTAATAATATTTAACTACACACAGGAATTTATTTTGATGTTTCATATTTTGAAGTCAGAGTTATTGATGGGATATTGCATCTTTTTAATTAATCTAAAGTGTGTCTAATTTCCATAAAATGACCATCCAGATTTTTTTAAATGTTTTACCTTACTGTATTCAAAAATCTTCACATGTTATAATTTTCATCTTAAGATTAAATTTAAAATATTTTAATGGTCTCGTAAAATATATTATTTGATTTGAAATTGAAACATATCCAAAATAAAATATTAAATTAAAAAAAAAATGATTTAGCATGAAATTTGATCCAAATTCTTTTTTTAGCATGATTTGATTTGGAATTGATTCAAGCTAGTTTGCCATGACTCGGATTCGATTCCAAATGGAAAATCATGGATTCACACAGACTTCTACTTTTTCTTTTGTAGGTATATATTAACTTAACTGTGATTATGAATTGAATTTGGTTAATTTCTTTTTCTCTTCATTACCAAGAAAAATTTAGACTCTTAGGCCTATTGATATTAAATTGTTTAAAACATGTATTTAGTTACAAAATGTGTAATGTTTTGTGAATTAGCTTATCAGAGGGTTTTTTTAAGTCCAAATTTATGTGTAGTAGAGTTTTTATTTTTATTATACATGAATATAAAATAATAAGTTCAAATACTTTTTAAAAGTTTATTTACAGATTTCATTTTCAGCTTAATATTACGAAAGAAAACCTAATTTAGGAAGTATTCATTAGTGAAAATTTTAATTGAAATATGCATTACAATATGCTATGTAAGTAGGCCTACTATACTGTATTGAAAGAATAATAATTTAATAGCTTATTTACTAGAATTTGGAGTGAAATACATCTTACACAGTAGACCAAAGACCTCAAATGTATGGTTATACTAACTTTTAAGTCATTTTAAATTTGCATGTTTCATTGGAAAAAAACAACAATTTCACTCCTTTTAAATAAGTGCATTTCGTACAATTCTGAAAAGGAGAGCTACATAAACAATTTCCACCTCATTGTCAGTACAGTAAAGTTAACAAAAGTATGAACACAAGTTTTTAAGCAGGTTTGATTGATAAATTTTTTTTAAGTTACAGTTTATGAATGTGTACAGTAATACTAAAGTGCCCGATCTTAAATTTAATAGCAAAGCCCTTCTCATTAGTAATCACCCTGCTATACAAATAATATCAACAATTAAACTTGGGCAGAAATTAATCTAAAATAGGTTTAAAAAGAAACAAATAACCAGCACAATTATTAAGTTATATCACAGAACTGCCGCTATACTCACAGAGCAAGATTTTTAAATTAGGACCTAACATGAAATATTCCTTCCCCCCACTTAGCATTTTATTATTATGATGTTTAAAAGGCTGAGCTATTTACCTCACGTTGGACAAATAACGTACAGAGGCACAGCGTGATGGCGGTGTTCTATTTCTTCAATGTCTCCGTTGTCTTATTATTATTACTAATGGACGTCCATTGCTCTCACCGGAGTCTTGCGGCGCATATAGAACAAAACATAGGCAGCATTTGACACAATAGTGTCTGGAAAGACAGCTGATACATGACTGTCATCAAAACAATACCATTTACGGTCCAATTTGTTTTGAGCATATGCAGTGTAATGTCCGCCACCCATTCCACCATAATGATTGCAAACACCAATCAAATCATAGATAGTTGACTTTTCGTCTTTGCCAATCACATAATCGGACATGTCAAGACCCATGATAGGAAACTCAACCACTCTGTCGATCTTTTCCCTTTTGTATCTGTTGTATGAAAATCTCTTCAAGTGGATGATTAAGATGTCAGGTAGACTCCAGAGATCAAACTTCTTTGTCGCCTGTTGATGTTTCTTACAAACTGGACAGAACCAGGCATCATCTGCTCCCAGTTTCTCGCAGGTGGTATACAGCTCCATACAGTCACTCAGTTTGCAATACTGATGATGGTTTAGAAGTGCGTAATCTCTCATGACGCGTGTCGGCAAGGTTGTTGAAATACTTGTTGCGATTGTCCACAGTCCACTGGAGAGCTAGATACTGCTGATCAAATTCCTCAGGAAAACTGATGGCTTGGCCATCATTATGCAATTTTCTGACTGCATTACTACTCGAAGGATCGATGTTGTATACTGTGAAAAGACCCATTTTTAAATAATCTTTATAACTATCTGCATTATTTTCGCTGCCAGACATAGGACTGTCCTCAGAATCCATAGTAATATTTTTGTTATCCACATGATTAATGTAATGTGTTAGTCTTGCGATGATTGTCTCATAGAGTTTGGTGAAAGTACAATTAGTGCGTGGTACTACAACAAAAAATGGCACCCCAAATAATTGGCTTAGGTTGTGATTGCTCTCTGGATGCCACTCCCAATGGCAGACAGGTATCACATGGTAGTCTGTATTGTCTCTAACAGGGAGCTCGTATACATACAGAATGTCCCTTTCATCCACATGGTCAAGAGAGTCTTCACGAGAAAACACAGTCCTGAAATGGTGTTTGGTAACTTCTGCCAAAATCAGATTCTCAGCGTTTACATCACACATTCGACTCACATCATCAAGCAAATCTTGCACTTTACCTTTCTTTGGTAATGCGACTTTGTATAGCCATGGTTTTGCTGGAGGATTGTATGGCATAAAAGTCACATCTATATACTTATTTCTCGACTGAGGCAGAGGGAGAGAAAGGTAGCAGAATGGATCAAATGTTATAGAGACCTTGCTACAATCTGGACAAATAACAGTAGACTTCAACAGACCATGAAAGACATCGACTATTATAGAATTATTACGTTTCTGGTAATTCTCCCAAGATTCCTTTGACACCTCCAAATCAGGTCGACTATCAGAATCCTTGAATTCAATGTAAGGTTTCTTTTTTATGCGATTTAGATCTTCATGTAGACCATCCAAGAGGAATGTGAGTAGCTCTTGTGAGTCTTGCTGCTGATATCCAGAGAACTGAGGAGCAAATTTACCGACCTGAAGTTTGAAATGGTGAGGCACTGTGTAGGTTGATGTCCCAGACCACAAAGATTTAATTAGTTCTCCAAATGCTTTGGCTATTTCTCCTCTCATACCTAGAGGGTTTGTTTCATTTAGCTCCTCATAGTGATCCCCGTTTAAAAAGTACTGTGTTATAGGTGGACAATTACTCATGCACTGGATGACACTGTTCATGAAGCATGTGTTACCAATATTACAGAGTCCGCACAACCCTGGTTGTGTGGAAGTATACATGGAACTTGAACTGCTTTCAGCTTCATTATTCACAGATCCATCACCGATCGTTCGACGTGTTACCATCTTACTCGCAGCTGAATTGGTAGTCATATTTGATAGAAGTTCAGATGGATAGCTAAGCCATTTTGTAGGCCTATGCCACTCGCCATTGGCACTGCGGGTATCAATAACTATGACTTGATCTTGGAATAGTCCTTCATCCTGAATTGTGCTATCTGGGTTTGTAAGCTCATTGGAAGCATTGGGAGAAAAACAACTCCACAAACGAGCTTCCGTGTCTTTTGGTATACCATAATGTTCTCTTATTAACTTCTCCATACTTCTGATAGTAAGAGCTTTGCTAAACTTATGAGTGTACTGTGTTTTAATATCAAAATCTTTACAAAGATTAAATTTGAGTAGGTAGACTTCCACCTTACAATGCTTGACAAATACACCACTCTCTACAACCTCTTTCTTTATTGGTTTTTGGTTGGGGCTTAACCCATACCACTGTTCCAACAACTGCCATGCTGACTCTGGCAACAAGACATAATCAAGCTCATCAACCATATGATCCTTCAACTCACCATTCAAATCTCCGTTTTCAAACAGATTTTTATTGTCAATAGGTCCAGGGTGCTTCTTACCTCCATGGGGTGTCCAGGTCGTATCCAGTCCGACGTAGTGTTTGAAATTTCTGAACCACTTACTATCTATCAAGCACCAAATCTGTCCTTTAGCCATTTTCATTTCCAAAAAACGCCGTATTTCTTCGGCTTGATGTTTTAAGTCGGGAACATTTTCACCATCATCCGCCATGTTTAAGCATGATACTTGAAATTGACTAGAGCTATGTTTCTGTATGAGTCATTATAACCTTTACTGGGATAATTATATTAAAATAGTTAACGTAAAAATAATACTATAAATAATATTTTGTTTCTACTCCTATGTGACCAGAGAGCAAGAGTAAATTTCGACTAAACACATTTGCAAAACTCGGTCAAATTGAGAATACTACCGTCTTTCATTTGTTTAATTTTCATATCAGCTATATTTAGTCGGGAGCCACTGCTGAAACTGATTGTGCAACTAGGCGCTACAATAGCATTTCTTTAAAAACTCTTGACTCGTATTATCGCATTGTCTATAATAAATATAACTGGATGCAAATCTGTGATTAAAATTTTTGAGTTGTCTGCACACCATTGTGTGAGAGAGAGAAATATTCAGGTATCTCTTTCTCTCATACACCCATACAAAGCAATGCGTCATTTTCACATAGTTCATTAATTTGATTGAATATATTAGATACAACAATATGTGATTAGTTAAATGAAATAAATAAGTTAGTGAAAGCTTTGAAGAGCATAACAAAGTTTGAAACTGGTGGGTTTTTTCTTTAAATAAGTTGATGTAGGCTAATATATACCATGATTTTTGAAGGAAGCTCGTTTGTAAGGCTTTATCTCGTACCAGAATCCGACTCTATAATAGTGTTTAGGTAGGATAAAATACCTTTCAGAAGGGAATTTCTTATTCCGTTCTAGATGGCCTTTTATCCTAATAAATACTAATATATGATAGTATTCTGGTACGAAATAAAGCTTTGTGGATTGGGAGTCCTACTAAAATCCGGGTATATTAGAGACCCTAATTCCTACCAATGATCTTTATACTATACTGGAAGGACATAAATACACCCTTTGCAACGTACCAAATCGTGATGCTAAAGTTTGTCATCTGTTTGCTAGGGAGGGACAGATTTGATGGTTTCTTTCAATTCTATTGTGTAAAAACGTGTGGCTGGTGAATAAAAGTGTTTTTTTTTTAATTTTGAAGTACTATACCTCACTTGACTAAAGACACATTTACAGTAAAGGATATGCAATTAAGTTTTAACGGTAATATTGTACAAACAAGAATAAACTATTTAAGGAGATGGATAACTAGGCTGGTTTCTAAGGCGATTTATCTGTACCCGATTATTAAGAAAACTATTATACATATTTGAATCAGATTTTTACTACTGTAAAGGTCAATTCACTTACATGGTTCATGTTTCATTCATATCCATCCATCCAATTCAAATTTAAGTTTTAAAAAGAATTTAAAGAATACTGCATAAAACAAACTGGGTTTGTAATTGAAATTTAGGAAAAATTAGGTTAAAACTATTTTCATTATATTACAATAAACACGTTTCTCTAACATTTGTAACAATTATATATTATACTTTCAGAGGTTATATAATTGGGTGATATTGTTGAATATTAAGACTTCCTCGTAATTTATATATGTTAAGTTTTTATTTGCACATTATTTTATCAATCGTAGAATATTGTATTCATTATGATACACTAGTTAGGCAATGCCTATGTGTTATTACATCTCTGCACACATCTATCAGCTACTTAAGATTAGTAGTCAGTCTCAACCACCTAAGACGAGGATTCTATCTCAACTGCCTAAGAAGAGGAGTTCATTTCAACTGGCGTCAGCAAGCCAAGCGTCTTGCTGCCTTGTTGATTGTGAACCCCGTAGAAAAAGATACTCTCGAATTTCTTTCCATCGACCAATAGGGAAATTATCTTTGAGCGCGAAACTAAATCTGGCTTGGCGTCACTCGCACCTGCTATTCTTTTTACTGCGCAATATTACCCGGAATTCAGACCATGCCCTTGACACGTGCATCTAAAAGAAATAAAAAAAAAGAAACATGGCCGTTTCTTAGAAAAGATAAGTTTAAATCAAGTCAACTGAAAAAAGTAAATATGATCTCAAATGTTAATAAAGCCAGGAAAATCGATATCATTACACATTTAGTAAAATTTAACGCCAATTAAAAGTTAAATATTTGTAGACAGCTTTGTTTGAATGATTTTTACATTATCGTACTTTAATGGTTTAATGTTTTGTTTTTAAAATTCGCAAACAAAGCATAAACCTAGTAAATATGATTGAGAATAATTATCCTTTCATTTTTCAACATACATAATATTGTTCTAAACTAAAATAAAGTAGTACAATTTTATTTTAAATAAAAAAAGTGTTATGGTGCTGTATGCTGCGACCTATTGGTGTTATGTTGAACAAGATGAGTCTCTCGTGAAAACTAAAGGCAGTGATGCCAAGCGTTGTACTGTGATTTACAGATGTTTGCAGGGAAAATATCAACTCGACTACGTTCATTTATTAAATCAGTTGTGTTGTGAATACGATGTGTTTTGAAATGGAAGCCGTTTATGTAAAAATAGATTGAAGAAAATAAAATAAAAAACTACTTTATCTCTCAACCAGACAAAATAAAAATAAATGTTCTGCTCTTTTTAATTGGCTAAAAAAAAGGTGAAATGAATTTACTATCGTTTACGCATGTAAAATACAATTTTAATACTGCAATTTAGAATTTATCCGTCAATTTCAAATCATGTGCGTAGAATACTTAATTAATATAATTACGAGACCCGATTTGGATACCGCATGATCTAAGACACTACTCTCGCAATAAACTGGAATGCCGAGGATGGGGATCGGTGTTCGATCACAGTTGGGTGCTATGAGGATATTATTTCTTAAATGTTTTCCACGACAAATGTGAGTGTATGTCATCTAAAAGCAACCTTACTCTTCTCTAACACATTAGCTTTATTAGTACATCACCGTAAACCCGCACAGTCTCGGTTCACTTAGCTGTACCAATCAAACACTTTGGCCCTACCTTTGGTAATCTTATCTGTAAACAGAGTCAATAATTTGGTATTTATAATACAGGGCCATCTAAATCATTATAGTCTATTGGCAATTTTAACAAGAAACACACTTGTCACAATAGATAAATGTATTGAAAATATGTTTTTATTAATGGTAATGTGGATAGTAAAAGGGGAGTTGGGGTAGGGGCACTAGTGAACATGCCTTGACCACCACTTTTTTTAAATTAATAAAGTTAACACAGGTCCATATTTCATTTTGACAATTATTATTTAACAAAATAAATTCATCACAAATATCATTTTTACTTTCTCGCACCCCTTGGATGCCTTAGCATGCCAAGTCAGAGAGATGGAAATAACGTAAGCGTTAATGAAGAGGGGGAAGGAGAAACACAAATGCTAATATGAGGATGTTACTCAATACATATAAAAAAAGAGTGTGCATTGTAAGGATTAATTTCATATCTTTTTTTTGTTCTTGTTACATTAGAAATTCTTCATTTCTTATTACCTTCGATTTTATCCGTAAATTTACAATAATGAAGTAGGGTGGATAAGAAATACGGTAATTTATATAAAGTGTTCCGACATTTTCATGGCGGGAATAAGCAATCATTGGGAAAAACGCCTCATTTATTATTATTATTATTATTATCACCACATCTTACTACCCGTTCAGGTTATACGCACTTACGGTAATGCGTAATGGTAGGGTGATTGTAATATGAAATGGAGGACCTACAGCTTAACGTGGAATCCGAACCATGGTGGTAGGCCTGGCATTCTACACATTCACAAGTTGTGATATATACATGTCTTGTCAGAGGTGAAGGAAGGGTTTGACAATCAGATAAATCTCTGCTGGGACCGAGGATTGAACCCCGGACCCCCAGCACAGAAGTCCGACACCTTACCCCTAGACCATCAGGTCACCAACACCTCATTTCACGCGCCCGGGATTCAACCGAAATTTGTAGCACAGGTCCCTGATAAAACAAACATTAAAAACATAATTTTAAGTATGTTCATTGCAGAAGTTTTGATCAAGGACTTAGATTGTATAAAGATGTAGAATGTATATATTGTATTTAGTGTGTAGCTAAATTTATAAAATAGCTAGTGATGAACATCCCTGACATTGTCATGCTTCGATGTAAAACTTGTGTGTACACCTACCAAATTTGGTCAAAATCTATATTGGGGGAAAAACCTTTTCTTGCAGTATATTTCTATGTTTTATTGTAATTTTAAATACTTATTTATATAGTGTTTATAATTTTTGTAGTAGAGGTAATAAAGGCTACCTACAAATTATCAATTTTTAAAAATAACATTTTTTTTTTGCAGAAAATTATTCTATATGCCATTTTTAAATTTGAATATATATATATATATATTTATTTATAATGGATGTTTTATATTATATTATATTTTTATTTACATTATAAATATATATATATATTTACATTATAAATATATATATATATATATTTACATTATAAATATATATATATATATAAAATATTATGTAGTCTGGTCAAACTATTTTCCTTCAGTGAGGTATAAAGTTTCTGAGGAAAATGGTCAGATTTACATTTTTGTCAAATAAACAAAGAATTTGTAAATATATTTTGTTTTTCAACAATTGTGCTAATGGTTATAGATATCAGGAAGGTTATATTCACATAAAGTGTACCCGAATTCGCGGGTAGGGAACGTGCAAAACCAACCTCAATACACTCGGCCGAGATTTGAACCTCAATCTCCCCATCATCGGCATTTTAGACCACTGCAAGAATAGAGAGTTAGACCACGAGACCACCAAAGTGGGTGTTGGACATATTAAAGTATGCTTAAACGTATAAAGTTATGTTTGATTATTGAATATAATTAATAAAAAATAGATTAATAGAGTTTGAAATTCTTGATAGTTACAAGTTCACTGGTATAACTGTAGGGTAGTGGCAAAATGCTGCAGACCTACACCCAAAATAGGGCCCACCACGCAGGTTAACCCGGACAAAATTAATTTGGTAGGAGATGAAAGCATTTTCTTTTAAGTCTATTTTTGTTTCGTAATAATCTCCCTATTCAATCAAAATACTCAATAGTCACTTTATTACGCATAATTTATGCTGTACAAAAAATGTATGTACATATTTTGTGTAAAATCAATAGAAACAGCTGAAAGTTAATTTTCAATATTTTATTAAAAAATATTTAAGAAGTACATGAATCAAGAAATACTGCAGGGATTAGCTATCTTGATTGTTGAGCTACTGCCCGTATCTTGTACTTGGAGGAAATTCTAGATAATTTCACAGAGATCAAGGTTTATTTAGCCTCTATAAGTGTTAAAATTGATCATTAACTATAAATTTGCATATAATATTTATTAATAATATTCTATTTAATTAGGATTAAGCATTATTACATTATATTGAAACTTTTCAGCAACAATTTTATTAAATTTTATGGCAGTATAGTAATATACTTAGGGTGGTTTTCCCTCAATGGGTTTAAACTCATATCTCAATGCAAATGGGGGTGCACTTCCTCTATATTCAACCTACCTACTCCATATTATTACATATTATAAAATAATTCAAAAATAAATGTCAAAATATTTTTTTATAATCTACAATGGTGCATAAGATTTGGGGAGGGTAGGTTCTTTTTT
This sequence comes from Timema cristinae, assembly GCA_039000515.1. Lineage (NCBI taxonomy): Eukaryota > Metazoa > Arthropoda > Insecta > Phasmatodea > Timematidae > Timema > Timema cristinae. Next base: position 38,743,348 of record JBCFYV010000012.1, read on the forward strand.
GTCTTGGAAGGACCCACCATGGATCCATTATTGTGTAGCCCTTATACATGTTACAAGTTAATGTTAGTGAAGCTAGTTTTATAAAGGAAATTTTAGTGCATCTCTAAGTTTATATTAAAATAATAATAATAATAATAATAATAAATAATAATAATAATAATAATAATAATAATAATAATAATAATAATAATAAATAATAATAAAGTATCTGCCTAATGTAATATAAGAATGAAAAGTAAAAAGTACAATCTCTTATTTATGTTTTATAGTATATGTGATGTGTCCTCCCCCCTTCCGTTTAAGGGGTCTAACAATTTTTAAGGGGGGTCCAAATTTCTGATCCCCAATTTTCCTTGTCCATGAAAGAAAGATTTACAAAATAAAGGTGACCTGGTGGACTAGGGGTAAGGTGTCAGACTTCTATGCTGGCGGCCGGGGTTCAATCTTCGGTCCCGGCAAAGATTTATCTGATTACCAAACCCTTCCTTCACCTCTGACAAGACATCTTGTGAATGTGGGGAATGCCATGCCTCCACCGTGGTTCGGATTCCACGTTAAACTGTAGGCCCTTCATTTCATCTCACAATCACCCTATCATTACACATTAGCGTAAGTGCATATAACCCGAATGGGTAGTAAGACGCGGTACTGCTAATAATATTTTTTCATCCTTGGAATTAATAGTCCAAATCATATATGTATCATTTGTTATGAAGAAAATCAACAAAGTAAAACAAAACATTAAATAACATTTAGAAGGCATTGTACGTCTTCTTTCTGGTCAAGGCTCAGCCACTAAATGCTATATTGAGTGGATGGAATTACTCAAGTCCCAACAAGTAGTCTGGTAGCGCTGTTATCAGTAGGAAGAGACAACGGACAATGAGTCTACGTCAATTGCGGTATGGAAACCACTCTTAAGGAAACATGAGCTGCCCAGTAGCATAATTCCACTCAGCCAGCAATGCTTGAAGTGTCAGCATTGTCAGCCAGTGTTTGTTTATGCTTTATTGATTTTAGTTGTGACTTACGTGGCTGCTAGACTGTCCCAGTTTTATAATTCAAATTATTATGTTATACAGCCAATACCTTAATTAGGGCTTTATTAAAGTTTGAAGGCATAAATAGAGCGAATGTTACGCAACATTTTATTGTTTTCTTATCTTAAGTTCATACCGATTATATGAGGACATTGAGGTTAGTGTTAATGTTTGACTTCTGAAATACTACTAATATTTCTAGCACGTATCCATACAAGTTTGAATTGAATTGATGTATCTTATTTCACTGTTTGTTAAAATAGGCTTTCATGAAAGCCATTTAAATCGACTCAAAGAAACTTTGAAGGAAGAGGAGTAATAGGGCTGTGTTACATAGTTAAAAGTCTTATAATTTTTCATTTGATTAAGTAAACTACATTAAAAAAAATTCACTCTCTAACATTTTCAAATTCGGGATACATTTTTAAATTCGTTATTTAGCTTTGATTTGCATGCAATTTCTTATAACCATGTTGTTTGGAATGCTGATTTCGAATTTGCCCTCAGTTATGTAATAAAATGTCAGGGGAAGCCCCCTCACTCGCTAAATTACTATATGTTTTGAATAGTTAATTCACATACTAGTATTAACATTTTAGGGCAACTTCCATAGTGTTATGAAGCAGGACATTAGTAGACAGGTATTAAAAAACTGTAAAAATATAGATACATTCCATTTTTTTATTGCTTTGTTTTACAGCTGAAAATGTTTTAAAATAAACATGGCCAAATTGCTATTTTTTTTTTTATAAAGTGACGAGCGAGTTCTACAGCTCAGGGAGCTTACTAGTTAAATATTGCTTCCAAACTTGTGACAATAAAGCGGTGGTTTCCATTCAGGGGGTCGCAGCGTGTTTTGTATGGGGTCACAATATAGAGGTTTTAGCTTTATATTTGCTTTTTAAAGGATTTTAGTGACTACAGGAAGATGCGTAGTTCTAATAGGAATGTAAGTTGTTAAAGTGTTTAAAATGACCTAGTTACTGCGAAGGTTACTTTTAGCTATTCCATTCTGATAGCTTCTAGCTGACTTGCTTTACTGTGGTAGCATTGTAATGCTGTTAGCATAATATAAAATCATCCCCCAACCCGAGCTTGTTGATTCTCTTTTACTACATATTATTCGCATATAATCGTTATTATAATCAATTTATATAAATTAAAACCAGTATTAGTGGCATGCGGGTTTAATGTCACGCTCGTTTTGTTTGGTTTGTTGGTGAAGGTGAAGTAAGGATTTTAATTCTGGCCAGAGGAAGTTCATCCTAATATCCTTCCAAGCAAATAGAGGTACATTTACTCTAAATTTCACCTATCACACTAGAGTAGTTAACTGTATATAGTCCAGGCTGGTGGTAATACAAAGTGGAAAAAAAAATTTGAAAAACGGGATTTGAACGCTTTTAAGTTATCAAGGGGTCGTAATGGCCGCAGAGAGAAAAGTTGTGTTTATATACTACAAAATGTTAGAAACCGCAGTAAAAAAGTAAGTTAAATTTTTTAATATAAAATATACGATTTGAGCCATATCTGTAAATCTAAATAAATATATTTAAGCTCAAATGGATATTTAGCTCAGATGCAGGTAAATCAAAATAAATAATCGAATAATTCAAGTTATTTCCTTATGCACTGGAAAAGCATTGTAGCTTTAACAATCCAGTAATAACAAATAAAACTAAAAATACACTTGCCTAAAAGCTCGGGTTCAAGGTTTGATTATCACCTCAAATTAAAAAAATAATAATTTGGGAGCCTCCTACTCTGCAACTTGAGAATTTTTATAATGTTTGTGTTGAGGTTAATTGTCGCTCAACTATTAATTTATTCATTGTTTTGTTGGTAGACATGTAACGCGAAAATTTATCTTTTGTTTTGCATTGTTATTAATTATAAAAACAACTTGAATTCTTTATTGTTATCCTTTTAAGTTCAAGTAAACTATCAGACACAACATAGATAGACAAGAATTAAATGACGTGTCGAATATTTGTTATTTACCGGCATAGACAAACAAAAGTTATTAATTTGTTCAATAAACTTTGTAAAATCAACAACCTGTGTCTTTGCTGTCCCAAAAGTCAATAGTTTGAATATTTAGAGTTTGGAAAAACACTGGTTCAGGCCCCCGCTCTCCCCCCCCCCCCCCCCACACACACACAGATAATATATTTCATGCAACGCCCCTGCATCCAGTTATATTATAGATATAAATGCTTCTTACAAGCCTATAACCTAAATTATCGTTTGAAAGTAAGACTTTTACACTAATTATTTCATTCAAACAAATATAGTACAGTTTTTAGCTAACTTATTTCATTATAGTTATCAAACTTTCAACATAATATGGATTCTGAAAGCATTATATAAGATAAATGAGCCAATTTTTAAAAAAAAGTTAATATAATAATACTTCTACAAGCCTATAACCTGAGCGATCGTTTGAACGTAAGGCAACTACAAAAAAAGTTTGTCATTCAAACAAATGTTATCACGTTTTAAGAGACCTTCTTCATTATATTTGTCAAACTTTCAATACAATATGGTTTCTGAAACCAATATACAAGCTAATAGCGCATTTTGAATATAAGTGTAGGCTTGGCATACTATAAACAACATGGATGATGAATATTCGTTTCATCCATTCCATAGTAGTCAGTAGCAAAGAAAAAGCATATCGTATAAAAATGAGAGAGTGTGGACACCTTATTAGTTTACATGGGTAAGCCGCTTGAAGCACTCGCATCGATTTAGCCAGCCTGCAACTGAACAATACAACACTCGTTAATGCAAAATACCGTAACGCAAATAAGTAGATAGGCTACACTAAATTACTTTTTTTATTAGTAGGCTAAATGTATTTTAAATGCTCAAAATACCAAAAACAATATTTTAAACCGACAAATATTATTATTATTATTACCATAGATGAATGAAGTATTTCTTTAATCCATAGTAATACAATCAATTTTAAGCCTAAATTTTATTTGTTATTTATGGTAATAATAATAATAATAATAATAATAATAATAATAATAATATTGACAGTTGTTGATTCCAGTAATATCTACTCTAGTCATATCTAATCAAGCCATTACCTTAAGGGCTAGACAAGAAACCGTGAATATAGCTCAAAAATAACTTTGTAATTATTCCATCCTTACTTTCTCAACACTTCCCTATCCTTGTATATTGCCTTCGCTTTAACAACATTATACAGCGAGTCATACATGCTCTTTTATTCGTCAAACTTTTAATGTTTCTCTTTTTTCACATATTCATCTACAACATTTAGCCACGTCTTACATAGTCCACCCCTTCCTTTTGTTCCATACACTTTACCTCTGTATATTTGTTTCGTCACTCGATCCACACTCATTCTCTCATTATAATCTTACTATCTTACTTCTTACTATATAATATTATAAATGCGAAAGTTTGTGTGTTTGGATGTTTGTTGCTCAATCACGTCAAAACTGCTGAACGGATTAGAATGAAACTTTGTAGGTAGGTAGAGTATGTCCTGGAATAACATATAGGACTATTCCCAACTTTTGATTTTAAATAATAATAAATATATGATTATAATGTGATTGAAATAATGTGATTTAAGAATTTGTGATCTAATACTTTGTAATTAAATTAAATAGTAATTAGTGTGACATAGTTTCATACTAATAAGTAATAAAATATATTATGTGATTTTAGCTATGTAGTTCGAAAAAGAATTTATTTCATTAATTTATTTATCATACACTGTGAACTATTCCACTATTCATTATAAATCGATTATAGACGCCATCATTTAAAATAATGTATTTCAATTCTTACGCACTATAACTATACACTATTCGCTATTAGTTACGAATTATGCATGAATATAAACTAGGCCTTACTAATTTTGAGGGTAAAATTTTAAAAAAATTTGATAATTGATAACTTTTTTCTTTTATTATGAAAATTTAAATATGGCAAAATTATTTACAGCTAGAACTGAGAAAAACACATAGATATTTGAAAAAATAAAGTTTGATTTATGACCAAAACAGTTTTGTTAAAAATTAAAAGATGTTATCAATAATTGTGGGCGAAGCCACGACGGGTAAAAGTTAGTACCCTATAAATGTATTATTATTTTTATAATTATTACAGATTTAAATTATTTAATGTAGTATCAATTAAATGGGCATTTCTTTATCTGTTGAACCTATATATTTATTGCTGTCTTCTTATTACAGATACGTTCAAGCATAAGTGTAATGCTATAAGAAGTTTTTTTTGCAGCAAATTATATAAGCTACATATTATATTGTATTTCACGCCTGTTTCATAAAACAATACTTTATATTTTAATTTACATTGTATTGCTTTTTTTTTTCTTCTTCGTCGTTTATAAATTTTAATTTGTATTAGTCTGCTCAGGTTTATTATTTAATGACATTAGATTTGTAAAAATTTCAATAAATCTTAATTACTAAACAACCTATTTCCATAGACACGCTATAATAACTACAAATTTGGCATATATATATATATATATATAAATATATATAAAAATTGAGATTTAAAATTATATATAATTGTAGTTTTAAGAATCGGCAAACTTTGACAACTTCCGGACTGATTTATAATTAGGTATTTTGGAACACTTATCTCATTTTTTACTCTTGGCTTACTCAATTTTGGAACATCAGATGTTCGTTTTTTAGGAGGATTCCTTTGTTTTGTATATTTACTAAAATACTTTGGCAGGTTAAGAAAAATACGCAGAATAGAATTGGGTTTCAAATGCCAATTTGATCGAGGAAGTTTCATTTTTTTTCCATTGATTAAAAAGTGGTCACATTTTACAGGAAAATCCTCAGTAAAATGTAAGTCACAAGCCGGAGATTTCGAACTTAACTGTCTGTCTCTTATTAGAATTGCCCACTACCACTTTGCAAACTTGCATTTTTCTTGAGGAGTTTGAAAACAAGGTATTTTGCCACTTGAAACTTTGCCATAGCCTGATTTGCATCCCGGTATAAAACATGACATGGTTGAAGCATATACTAAGTACTAAAAGATATAAAATATAAATTACTTTCAAAGACTGAAGACTTAGTTACTAAAACAATTGTAGCAATTATTGCTCCAAGTCAACAAAATGGGGACAGTCAAGCATAATATTTCACTTACCCAATACCACTAATCTGGCCGAGCACCGTGCGCAAACAAACACCCGACTACACGAACCACAAGTGAACAACTGCCAAGACTGAGCCGAGTTCTGCCTCTCGCCACAAGAGCCCGGCATCACCGCTAACATAATCAGTCCGCCCAACTTCAAGAAACGAGAACAAGATGGTAACTGCCAGGCGTTGCCAGAATAACATGGAATGTTCTTCTGCCCGCGCGCCCCCCTTCCTTTGTGCCTATCCTGTTCGATGAGTGAGCCATATAAAAGACCATCCGTCGAGGAAGACGGCACTCTTGGACTTGGCTGCGACCATGTAGGGATAAGCATCGGCGTAAAGGACATATTATATTAATGTAAGAATAAAATCCAATTTCGGTTAAATGTAAATTTGGGAACTAGTCAAAATTCTTTTTAGATCTTTTATTAAATTTAATTATAATATATTTGGGTTAATCTTCGTCTTTTGATATATTTTATATTGAGCTTATTGTAAAGTCAGGCATCTTCTGTATTATGAATATTAGGCATTATGCGCGAACTTTATTCTCAACCAAGTAATTTTTTTTTGTCTCTATTGTAAATATGGCACTGTGGGTTTGGTAAACATTAAGGCGGGAAAGTGTTTGGGATATGGTGCTGAGAATTTTAATGTTAGCAGAATGGAGTATTGCACTAGATTATTATATAGATCAACTTAACTTCATATTTTTTTTTTTACTAGTTTCTCGATTGTTGTTTTTAGGATAGTTTTGTCATTATCTTTTTGTGCCAAAATAGTAACAAATAAACAAACTTAATGGGGTAATGTTAGGAAATATCCTTGATACTTATTATTGTATTATAATCCTTGTTTAGGACATAGGCGAAAGCTATTGTGAATTACGCTAGTAGGTTGTTAGGGTTAACGTTAAATGGTATTGGTATGAGGTATTTCGATGGAACTAACACTTTTAGTAACAGGTGGCTTTGTGCAACAACATCAAAAATGTGTTAGTTTGGTAAGATTATTTACTATATGACGTATGATCATATTAAGTTAATATTATGCATCAATAATTGTCTTTACGTAATATGTTTAGGGTACTTAATAAATAATGTAACGATTAGAAGGAAAAGAGTAAATATTTATGGAACTATATTTTTTTTGGATAATATATATATAACTGAATTATGAAATGCCCTTCAAATAATATGCTTATAAAAGTTTGGCATTAATTATAGCTAAATGATTCTAAGACTTGAAGTTATTCTATTTCATAAATACGCCATATTATCCCTATGTCTAGAAAAGGTTCGAGGGATTAGCCTTCAACCTTTTTTATATGTTGATATGTCAGGTAACCAGTGAAGGTGGACCGTGTTTTCCCGCTACTCATAAGAGTGAGTGGCGTGCGCTGGGGACATGCTAAATGTCCAGCATTTTATAATTCACACTTAGGATATTCACTCTGCGCGCTCCTCTATATTCTATTTTATTTCCCTTTAACTGTAGATTTTGTTTATATTTATGTTTTGTATCCCTCTAGTTTGGAGCTTAGGGATTACACAATAACAAAAATAACCATCTTGAATTTAAAAACAAAGGTTTCAAACACAAAACATAACGAATGAATTTATTACAAACAAAATAATATAGCTCTCTCATTCTTATTTCTATACGCTATGCCAGTGGGGTGTACTGAAAGAAGTCAAAGACTACAATAACCAGCCAGCTCGATTACAGCGATAAAGTTTCTCAAATCCACCTCAGCGCTGCAATTTGCATTGCATGTAACGGCAATTAGTCTTACTTTATCATTTCTTCTATACGCCTACCTAGTAATCTCTGCTATAAGCTATAGATGGATAAAGTAAAGCATTCCATATTCCATACTCCATAGAAATTGGATCAACTCTATATTTTAAGATTGTCGTTATGGATGAGTGATTACAGGCTTACTGGGTATCTATATCAGGGTTTAGGTGAAGTGGAGTGAACCGATAGTGAGAAATGATAAGAGATAAAAGTGGGCCCTATATTCCAAGAGAGGATATAAATTCATCGCTAACTTAAAGGTATGGATTATGTTATCTTGAATATATGCCTTAGATATATTGACTTGTTTATAACCCTATTGGGGTAATACTTATTTTAATGACCCATTAAGAAAACATGTATCTTAAAAATAATTTGCTACTATCAGATATTTTATTTGTAAATGCTCGTAGTGATTACGTTATTAGGTATACATTCATTATGAATTATAGATTAGAATACAGATTACAATAGTTCATAACTGGATTAATTATCAAATTATAAAACTTGGCAACATCAAAATGATAATTTTTTTCAGCAACTCGTAGGTTTCACGGAGACAGAAATGATTAATTTAATTTCATGAATACATAATTAACTTAATTATAAAAAGGTCCGTATTTTTATCTGGGGACAACTGTAAACTCATGCGTCTAAATGAAGAAATATAGGCCCTCTATCATTTACGTTTCATTTTTAAAAAGAGTTAAACCGACTCAATTAACTTAATAGAAGGTCACCATAAGAAACTTGTATTTATGAATGTAAGCTAATCTTGTCCTTTCACTTCCACAACAAACATGGAACTTTTTTTATTAAACTGGAATTCAAACTAAAGTCTTTCGGATGGTTTATCAGCGTTTGAAATTCGACTATATTATCTTCAAGACAATTACAATTATTGTCACTTTTAAGAAAATTTTAATTTTTCAGAATGACAGATACCATTTATAACTGGCATAAATGCAGATGGACCAGAAGGGTAGAAATACATTTGTGTACATAGACCAGAAGGGTAGAAAAACATTGTAAATACAAAATAAAATGTAATAAATAATTCATACCATACTAAAACATTAGGCAAAACCTATTGCTATTATATACCTGACTTAATTTCTTAATTAATTAATTTTTCAAATCTCTTTTTTCATCGTAAAACACTGGCTTAGCAAAATTATTTTTTAGCTTTTAACCAACATAAATATTTGGATTTACTAGCATGTGCTTACATGGTCTAATTGCATCTCACATTTTACTGGGTTGTTGAAGATAAGGAGATTGGGATTTGATTCCTTGGGAAAATACCATTATATTTTTTCCAAATTCTACCTTCATCTTTACCCCAATAGTGCAAACACACGATGGCCCTGACAATAAGTTATTAAAAAAGAGAGAGATAGAAGCATATATAAGGAATAGGGATGTTAATGGATGGGAGGTTAACTTAATGTAATGCATTTCTTTGGGGAAATCAACTCCAGTGTAATTGGCTGAACTTTTAAGCTCAGTATCACTGGCGATTAATTTTATTGCAAGATTAACACAGTAAACTATGTTAACACTGGTGTGACTAACTTTAAAACCTGACAAGATTTTACAACAGGCTAAAATAATGTATTAACATATTAGAGATTGTAAAGTAACATAAATTTGAATAAGGTAAATTTTTTTTGGCACTAATTATACTACCTATTCAGGTTATACTAATTAATCTATAGATCTATGAATAACAGGGACTCTTTAAGGGGTTAGGTTGCACAGCTCCTGTATCTTCATCTATCGGTATCAAATACTATTAAATACTTTCTAACTGTAAAAGTAAACCCGAGTCGCTTACAATTTATATAATAGCTTTAGACTACGACCATACATGCGACCTGGTCGCCGCAAAACAACACCTCGGCCAGATCGCCAGAACTTCAAGCAATGTTATCTATATGGTCTGAGACCCAAAGCCACTCTCGTTTGCAACCATATCACTATTGTCAGGTGACTATTGCATAGTATGGCCACCTTCATATAAATTAAGGCTCTGCGAATTTGAGACCAGGTCACAAGTATGGTTTTATCCCAAGAATTTAAATAAATTTGCTGTCACTATTCCATAGTGTGAGCCTGCAAGGGAATTATACTGACCAAGTAGTCGCTGTTGTTAGTGATGATAGTACCAACATTTGCAGAGAGAGGGTGTCATATGGCCGGTACAACAAACCTTACATCAATCCTCGGTCCGGCAAAGATTTATCTGATTACCAAACCCTTCCTTCACTTCTGACAAGACCTCTTGTGAATGTGGGGAATGCCAGGCCTCCACCGTGGTTCGGATTCCACGTTAAACTCTAGGTCCTCCATTTCATCTCACAATCACCCTACCATTACACATTAGCGTAAGTGCGTATAACCCGAACGGGTAGTAAGACGCGGTGCTAATAATAATAATAAACCTTACGACCATTAATCTCAAATTTGTAGACCAAAGCTGCTACTTATTTATTCATTTAGCTCTCATTTGTCCTCGCTAGGCTAGGATTGACCTCATTCCAGACCCACTGCTTCATAGAAAAATTCTGGGGGTTCCAAGGTTTGAAGATGTAGACCTACTAATTTAAGATAGGCTTACTGGTACTTACCGAAAATAAATATAGACCTACAGAAGCTCAGCTTCTTTTTAGGATTTAAAATATATTTACTAACACAACATATTGATAATATTAGGGATGATCCCATCATCTGTCCCATTTTTTGATTACTTTTTTAAACTAACAAAATATTGATATTTGGCCTTAGGGAATTTTTCACAAAGAAAGAAGTGTGGAGGATCAAATAATACAAAGAATGTAAAAAAAAATCTTTAAAATTACCTTGCATAAAAAAAGATTCACTTAAGTGACTTTTTGACCATATTGTTCAACATTGCCTTCAAGGCTGGATCCTGAGATTTCTCGCCTATGCCATTCCACTTAATATATAGTAATATAATAACTAGATGTATTGGTAGGCTTACAAGTACCTAGGACCCACTTTCTCAAAAACACTTTGTTTCATTAATGACTCATGTTCTTAAACACATTGCATCCCTTGGACTAAAACGCAAACTACATTTTTATCGTCTTTATGAAGCAGCCTAAACCATCTGCAATGACCAAACATTAAAACTAAATAAAAGAGCCAGTCAAAAAGTTCAGGAAAAATATTTTTATGATCTCACGTGAATAATGAGTTAACAAAAGATACTTTCCAAGCCTAGCCTAGCTAAACCTAACCTTTCATGCGTTAATAAATTAGAATTGTAAATATTATGGGTAAACTCCATTCATATCCATTTTAGCACCCAGGATCATGGGTGTAGCGCACAGGATAATGGGTAAGTAACATTGCATCAATATTTACATTCTGATAGTGTTTTGGTCAAGTTGGTGGTGAGTTTTCTTTGGATGTAGTATTTACCATATGCTTTCAAAATGATTAAATCTTGTGTCATTCCATTCTACTTATTCTCGTGTGTGAAATAAAATTACTTTGACCCAAGTGAATAAAATATTCAAATATTGTACCATGACGGATTGGATTAAATACATAATCACCATGAGCATTATTATCATTATTATATAATCTCTCTGACCCAAATAAAATCATGCTACCAGAACCCATTGCAGAAGACTTGGAAGGATACTAAATTGATTCAAAAGAGACCATCTACGCCTATAACAATGAAATATCAAATTTCAACTATGGGAATTAAGAAGTATAAATAAACAGTGAGAACTAAAGAAGAATGGGTCTCATTATAGTCCCTTAGATTGCATACATTTAACATTAATAACTTTGAAGCAGATGTGATTAATAGAAGACTAGCCATTAGTACCCGCTTCAATAGCCACATGGTCTAAGGTGTCACTCTCACAATAGACTGGACTACAGATGACAGAAAGAACAGGGTTCGAATCCTGGTTGAGTGTATTAAAGGTGGTTTTACCTAAATAGTTTTATTCTCTTCCTTCACACAAATATGAACACACTTCCTCTAAATTCGATCCTCCTCCTCCTCCTCCCTAATACATTAGCAGAATTAGTACAGTACATATGCATGTAACTTGAACGGGTAGTAAAACGCAATGCTATAAAGAATAGTAGCAGTATCTCTGCTACCTGAAATGAAGGTAGTGGTGATTTTTCTTATTTATAAAGTACACTTTTAGCAGTGATACCTTACTGATAAATGTAATTTTTTAACATACTTAAATTTATTGCCTTTTATTTTCTCATAAAGTTATTTCTGGTTTGAACTTTGAACTAATGGACATTAACCAATTGCAGATAAATAAGTTAAAAAAAAACTTTGATCAGAATAGAAGGCTGTTGATAAACAATTATAAAACATTCTTGTTAGTTATTAAATGGCTGGGAGATAACATGTTTGCTCTAATGTGTGTGTTTGTCAGTAGAAACAATGAATTAATACAAGATTTTACTAAGTAGTAAGGTCAACTTAATTATACCAGAGCTCAAGGTTAAAATTATAATATTACTTACTAAGTCCATTTTTTTTAAGTTTGCTGGTTAGATCTTGGAATATTCCAGAATGTTAATTTCCAGTTTTTCAAAACTTTGTCTTGCTTATTGGCAAATTTCAAATTGGTTTATTGTTGGCTTTTCAAAAACAAAACAAAAACGTTGCTTTATTAGCCCTATAGCATTTTTATAGCCTACCAATATTAAGTTAGCTAAATTACATTAACACATAGTTGTATGTAACATTAACTTACTTCTCGTTCAAAATTATTGACTACTTTAGGATAAACTGGCTTCATGTTCAGTCCAATTTTCATAGGAAGGGCCTTATCTGACAGCTAGAAAAGTGACTAAAGTTCATTCATCTCTCGAGTTTACTTGGATGATAGCTCAAAAAGTTATTAGAAATAGTCCCTAAGTAATGTATCCCTACACCAACAGCTGACATCTGTCACTTTTAACAACTGAAATGAAAACATATTATGATATATGAATGTGATAGTTAACCACAGTAATTTAGGCCAATAATATTTTTATTTATTTGAGGTTGGGCACAAAGCTTATTTAGCGTTTTATTCCACTTAAATAAAATTATGTATTGACAGCACTTTCACAAAAGGTCTAACATATATTGCTTTAAAATGGTGACATTGGTGACCTGGTGGTCTAGGGGTAAGGTGTCAGACTTCTATGCTGGCGGCCGGGGTTCAATCCTCGGTCCCAACACAGATTTATCTGATTTCCAAACCCTTCCTTCACCTCTGACAAGTTATCTTGTGAATGTGGGGAATGCCAGGCCTCCACCGTGGTTCGGATTCCACGTTAAACTGTAGGTCCTTCATTTCATCTCATAATCACCCTACCATTACACATTAGCGTAAGTGCGTATAACCCGAACGGGTAGTAAGACGCGGTGCTAATAATAATAATAATAATAATAATAAAATGGTGACCGCTGAATTTAAACCATGTGATTGATCACTTTGCAAACAAGTTCTTTACAATGGTGCATCCACACAGTGGCTGGACATATTAAGTCTTAACCATATCATTTATACTCCTTACTTAATTTTGAATTTAGAATGTTTTCTAAAATGATATTTTATTCAGTTAAATATTTTGAAATATGATAAAATAATCATAAAATAATTTATCAAATAGTTTATTTTAAAAATGACAAGTATGTTTTTTCCAAGTAAATATGATGCCTGTATAAAAAATATTAATGTATGCACTATATTACATATCATCACTATCATTTCAAAATGAAGAATAAGTACTTTTAATTATGTTTAAAATATTGTTTCAGAAGTTAGTTATTTTTAACATAAAATATAACATGTATGTAGTTAAAAACTTATCATTTATAACAAAAAAGAGTTATCTTGTACAAGTGTTGGCAACCCAACACCTAAATATATGATTTTTCAACTGTCTTTCAGGTAAAATGCTATGTGAACATTCTATAGTGTAGATCTACTTTCATGTATTCATGCATCAGGTCATGTTTTGCCAACCAAGGTCACTTAAAGGAATCGCAAGCTCTTGTCTACTAGTCCATAATTTAATGTAAAAACAATATTTTTCAAATTCAGATAAAACATTCTGAGAGCTAGGTTTATGATTATATTAAATCACCCACTACCCGATCTCCCCCACCCCCTTACCTCTCCAACACCTCTGAACTCACACCACTCGCTGCTTTTAAATATATTTGACAACATTAAGATATTTCATGTATGTGACTGTCATTATCGAATGTTGGATATTATCAGTTAGAAAAAACTGTGTGGCAACTGTGACCTTGAGATTTCTTCACTTCACTAACAAAATAAATGTATGTGGTTTGTTATAAATGCTGTGTTCTGTTGGAGAAACTCTTACATTTGTGAATTACCTTTTACTCATTTGGTTGAAGTACAGGTTTTTAATTTAAGCTGTAAGTTGGATTACTTAAAGAGCGATATATTCTGCTAATAATAAGTGTTTGATTAAATTTAAGATTCACAATTATTCTAGACTAGAAATTATTCAACTACCAAATTTGTTTGACTTAACTCAACTCACTGTTATCCTTGTAAACAGTTAGCTTTGGGTATTTTTATGGTGTAGGCCCTACTTTATCAATCATAACATTATCAAAAAAATGTAATCAGGTTTGCATCTATTTATCTGCCATTCCATTTTATTGCTTGTTAACTATATTTTTCATCAAACAGTATGTTTAACAAATTAGCTTATTAATAGATAACTATTAAGCCCTAATTAAAAATTGTTTTACAATTTGGATCTAGCTGGGCATTAAACCCAAGACTCTAAATAAGCACATCACTGAGAAAATGTGCTGAGGAATGTGGAAAAAATAAAATTATATCTATTATTAATTGTATATACCATATTTTAAATATACTAATTAAAAGTGTTAGATTGACATAGTGTTGTATATCCTAGCTCAATACTGTGGACATACTCATCTCAAAAGTACATTACCCATATCTTTTAAAACTATTTTTTCACAACACATCAAATTAAACTATTAATAATGATAATTAATCTTAAATAATTATTTTATATGTAGACTAGGATAGTTACAATTTTTAAGCAAACAGCAAACTAAATTTGTGCTTGTCTTAAAAATATATATTTGTATTTAACAAGTCCAGTGACTTTTTACTAGTCATTTGTGTCATTGTTTTATAGGAGTTTTGATTCTTTACCATCTGAATATGATTTACATCTGATTGAAGTAGGCTAGATACTCATTTTTAACATTTTAATGACATAAATTTAAAATAAGAGATTCAATTTATCATCTAAGAACTTTTAAACAATATTTAAAACAAAACATAAATATTTTTGGGGCATTGCAATACACAACAAAGCCTGCTCCTAAAGCAAATACAAATCTGGGGTGGGGGCGGTTTAGGTGATTCCAACCGTGGCCAAAATTAAATTTGTTTTTAAATTATATAAGGATGTCTAACCAGCCATGAGCTGTGGTGGTCATTTAAAAACTATACGCTTATTACTTGTTATTTTCATGCTTGAAACGGTCCAAGTTTTGTCTTGAAGTGGAAGTCATCCTTGTCATCATTTAGTTTGGTTATAAGTTGTGGTTTAGACGGTGATGTGGACTTTTCTTAATAACTATGAAAAAAGTTACTTGTGAGAAATTAAAAAAAAAAATACATCCAACTTTTTCCACACATTTGGTGTAGCTGTTTATTTTACAGTTTAGTTTTTTATACATATTTCAAGGAAATAAAAATATTTTTGTTCTGTTTTTCAAATATCCTGGCTATAAATTAATCTCTTGTTTAATATTTTGGCCAGAGGTTGGAAAACACGTCCATTAGTCAAGACAATTTCCAGTTAACTGTTTTAATTATATAAATTTATTTAATTATTTTTTGTAAACAAGATGAAAAATACATCTTGCTGAATTAAGCAGGGAGTCGAACCAAAATTATTATTGGTTCTGGTTCCAGTTTCTCTTCTCTAAACAAATATTTTAAAGATTCTGGTTATGGCTCCAGTTAGAGCACAATAAAGGTTCAGTTCTTTTTGGTTCCTGATAGGCTTCTGGTTCCTTTTCTTTAAATTAAAAAAAAATTAGAACAGCATCTTTCTATCAATTCAGGATATGTCAATGTACTAATTTGGATAATGGTTTTTTAATGAAGGAGGAAGGTTATATTTTTATATTTAGAGGAAGTGTATCCACACTTGCGTGGAAGGAGAGTGGATAACCACTTTGGCAATAACACTTTGGATTAAAAATTGCTAAATTAGAAAAATAGTTATAACATACCTTAATAACAATAGTGCAACCTTCTAATTTGCATCTTGATCTGTCACCATCAATCTCATAGTCTAAAAACTTCTGAACTGAGTTTTCTTTAACGTACCCCATCACTAATATTATTTATCCCACTTACTAACAAACAAAAATAATAAGGAACACGTTCACTGAGAGCTACTTCCTAATTTAAACTTGAATGAAAGAATTTAAAGTTTGCATTCTGCCACCCTCTATCTCCCTTTTCTCTCTAATATAAGTTGTTCAACCAACCACCAGACTATCAGTTTACACTTCCAGGAAGTATTAAGTACAATAGGCTTAAGCCAGCCCTACACATACAGGTTCACTGTAGGTCCTGTCCTACCTGATAGGTCTTCTGCCCCTACACTATTCAGGTTTACCTTCATAATATCACAGTTCTAATCTGAGTTTATTTCATTAACTTTCTTTCATTCTCTCCTAAAATTGCTACGCAGATTTTTTTCTTTTCTTTCCATTGTCTCTCAGTTCGTTGCTGGATCTACAATCCTCAGCATTTGTGCTAATTGTACGCTGCTGCTTTCCATGCTCAATCCTAATATTCTTTGCTTTAAACCTTCCAAAGGCAGGTATCATTTTCATACATCTCCAAAAATACAATTGTTGATTATTATTCTACTCTTTTGGAGCTATCATTTCTGTAGTAAACACTTTATTAAAAAAATTACTTTAAATTGTATTTAAAAAAATTGAAAAACATGATTTAAAGGTTGTAAATTAAACCCTATATTATACATCTGTATGATAGTTAATTAAAATACAAATTTAACTAAACTTATATACTATTGGACTACTAAAACTTACTGTTGAATTACTAATTGAATAGATGACACAGGTATAGCACTCCAGAGTTCACCAAGAACTGATGACCCTACCTGTGTGTGTCATTACATGATCAGTTTAACCTGTCAGGTGAAAATATCAAGCTATGTTTGATTTTCATTAGCTCTTAAAAATAACTGAACAGGCCAACAAATTTTCCCATACACAATCAGTTGTACCTGTCAGGTCAGACTGGACAGGCATCACTCACTGTATGGTGAACCTTTACGTGTAGGGGGCCCTTTAGACTGCATGTCCAAAAGAGATGATTTCTTAATTTCTGTATTTCAACTTCTAAGGAATGTGGTATTATCTGCTAAATACATCTTAAACCTCTAGATTAAACATTAAAATAAGAAAACAGAGAACAATGTGACAGTCATGACATTCCTCTGAAATCTAAACTCATTAGTGTGTATTACTAAGGGCTCATTAACTCTTTTCTAACCAGCTTAGAAAAGAGGTTTCAAACAAAGTAGTAAACTAAAATGTATCAAACCCTTTCAGAACTTACTGAGAAAGGAGAAAAAACAACATTTCACAATTAAACTAAGCTTAGGAAAGAAAGAAGGAGAAAATATGTGCAACATGTCAAAACTATATACAATTCTGTAAAACTAGGAACCTTTAAGAACCTTTGTGAACCTAAAATTATTTAACAGTTTCAATTCTGGTTCCAATTCTTCAGAATAGTGTTTTTAGGGTTTCGATTCCGGTTCCTTAAAAATAAATGTTAAGTTCGATTATTGGCTCCTGTTCCAGTTCGACTCCCTGGAATTAAGACTCTGAGCACAACTGAGCAAGCCAACAACTTTGCCTGACATACCTCACTAATTTTAAAGACTATATTACACAGGGTGAGAATACTAGATATTTACCTGTGAATTTACTTGCTGCTATTAAACTCTCTGGATGCAAGCATGCTGGCTAGTTAACTCACTGCTCACTTTACCCCTCCAAGCTAAGTTGAAGACCAGGCTACTTTTCATCGCTAGATATTTACCCTGTGGCTAGTAAATTTATGTGTGTAAAAAGGTAAACTAGTAGTAATTAAAATGTCAAGAGAAGTAGTTTGTGCGGGAATTGTTGTTATCTTTGTCGTTATATACAAAACAGACTTGGAGTAGTTGGAAAAGAAAAAAAGGAAAATGAAAATAATGTGGGTAAGAGAATGAATATCAAAACGAGAAAAATATGTAATGGTGCATTCAATATTGAAGGAGTTGAAAGGTGAGGACTGTGTAGCCTACAAGAGTATTTTGAGAATGAGCAGTGACTAGTTTAGTGATTTACTGGAGATGATTGATGGACTTATACAGAAATAAGACACAAAAATAGAAACACCTCTACTTTGGAGTGAGTGAATGAGTTGGGTTTTTGAATGTAATCAACACTCGCTGAGCTTGTTGGAATAAGCTTAATCACACATGAATTTACACATTTGGGAGCAGCTTGTAATCTCACCCTGTGTAGTTGAGGCTTTACACAAAATGCCTTCCATTCCTTCCATCCATCAATCAGTAATAGTTAAAAAGCGGGAATATGATCAAAATTGGAGGAGCCAACATACTTGCACATTTGTCAAAGTATATTGTCTTAGTTTGTAAGGTGTGTTAAATTACAAGGGAGACAACTCTAATAGTGTGTGTTCTTGTGTTTCAGTGACCTAGCCGGAGGGTCATGGGGGAGAGGAAGCGACTGTCGAGGTGGTATTTTGGGGGTTTGGGATCAGCTGGGGCAGCATGCTGCACTCACCCACTCGACCTTCTCAAGGTGACCAACAACCCTGTGTTATCTTCCCAAGACACTATCATTTAAGTTATGTTATTAAAAAAAAATCCTGTACAACAAAGGACTAAGTCCTTTTAGACCATATAAAATGTTCTTGATCATGACCAAGAGAGGGTGTGGCACACACTTATCAGATTGTTGTTGGTTCACATCTTGAATTAAGGGAAATAGTGAGGGGGGGGGGGGGGGGTTATATAACTTTTTCAGCTCTGTCCGCTTTGCACCACATTGATCTGCTTGTAAGATCCAGCCAATGTTCACAATAAACTTATACTAGTCAATGTGCATTCACATAGGCCAGTAGATCAAGTGTGTTGAAGCAACCTGTTGATTTGTGTTGCAACAAAAGACATCCATGATTGAGAGAATAATCTAAATTATCTATTTACATACTCAAAAATAAAACCTGTTGCTAATCAATTGTTTCTAGTTTGAGTTTAAATTTTTACAAAGTACTTTTGAGGTAGAACACTGCCGGCTAAAAGCATCATTGTTGAGAGCTTGTGAATTGCTATGCCACACAACATGGTATGAATCTGGCTTCCCCTCCATTCTTTATTTTTGATTTAGCTCATCTAAGCAATGTGTCTAGGAATATCTATTTCAACTATTAAGGAGCTTCTCGGAAGTATGAAGTAAGCAGATTCTTCAACATAATAGTCTAATTCAGTGACCATAAATGTGTCAGTTTTGCTTGTGCTCTAGGTCCACTTACAGACACAACAAGAAGGCAAATTGTCCCTCCTGCGTCTCACTGTCAACATTGTGAAACAACAAGGTGTTCTGGCTCTGTATAATGGCCTCTCTGCCTCGCTACTTCGGCAGTTGACTTACTCCACCACGAGGTTCGGCATATACGAGGTTGGTCATCTCATTTTTACAGGTAGGATAGTAATAATCATATTCACCCTTACCAGTGAGATCAAGGTTATGTAGCATTGGGCTACAAGAATTGAAGAGAAACTTGTTTCTTACCCTATTGCACCACTCCCAGCGCCGATACAGAACACCAACGCGAGAAAATATCAATCACAACTACGCATACTTGTGGCCTGAATTAGAATGACCACCAGTGTTATGAAGTAGTGACAAAGAACTTGAGATGCAAAGAGCTTTAGCGGCAAAGACACTTTACTCGTCTATGTTCTAGGATAATCTCAAAGCTCTAAGAAACTGTTTTGAATCCATGGTGTCATGCGTGTATTGTTCCCGAGTGTTCCATATGTTGTCCCCCACCCCTTTTCCCATCATCCATTTTCTCCGGGTTGTGTTAGTGGCGGCAGGACATCTTGTCATCACTCTTGGACTTGATTATATTTGGGGAAAGAGAAGCTCTAGCTCCAGATTGTTAAAATGTAAGGTCTAAATTCTCTTTGGCAATTTTAGTATATTTTCCCTTTATTTAAAATTTTTTGTTACATATTTTAAAATTCTCTTTCGGCCATTTCTTAAATGCTTTAAATAAAAATAAGATACGTTTTTTATTTTCTACTTGTTAATTTGTAACTTAGTCGTGTCAATAATATCAATTGTTGAGATAATGTTGATTTATTTACTTGCTCTGGGAGGGATCGATAATTGAACTTGGGATATTATTTATATCTTTAACTTTGTGAAATAATGTCAATATTGAATTCTATTAGTTACATATTTGATATTTTACCTTTTGTAAATATTTGGAACTTATTAACTGGGCTTAAATTTACATAATGCGTAGAATGATCTTATTTTTACTATGAAATCACTAAGCTTCAACGTATGGTTAGTTGTCTTTTGAGTAGTTCTATAGAATATTTTGTTATTATAATGAGATTGTTTAGTGTTAACTGCATAATGGAATAGGGGTAATTGTTCTGAGATTATTAAGATATTTTTGGATCAATTCTTTTGTTTTATAAGAAATGTATTTTGCTAGTTAACTAATGAGGATAACATGATTATGACTGTTATTCCGTAAAGAAACTTTACTAATGGAAGTCTTGACGTTATGATAATGATAAGGTTGTTGTTGAACTAAAGCCACATTTGATTATGTTGTTCTTTAATGCTGGCGCTCAAAATAATTAATTGATATTTTTCTTTTAAAACTTCGCATGTCGTCAGAATGTGGGAATAATAGCTTGTCGAAAGCTTCTTGTATATTTCGAAGATTATTTCAATATAATATATTATTATATATTTTCATATGATATTAACTTCTTGATGAATAAATATCAACTTAAAACTATTTCATGCATTTATTAGTCTAATGGTTCACCATACCCATTGGTAGTGTATTTTTACATGTCTTTTCGTTTTACTTTAATTTTGGGATATATACCTTTTTGTTAATAAGCTCTACGAGGTTGACCGTCCATATATTTACTTCCACAACTGGTGTAGGTTGTGAGATCTGTGTTTGAAATGTTTGATCTCAGGCATTCAAAGGACATAAGTCCAATCGCTCACTCCTATTGCCCCCTTGTTATTCATTGTTGTTAGGACCTTCTGTTTATTCCTTATTTTAGTTAAGGAGGGTTCGGTTAGAATCTCGGCTGGGTGCCTGTTTTCCACCGGTCACTTATCACTCACTATGCTCTTCTCATTCCCTCTCAACAATAATGTGGGTCATTTACTCTAAGTTACCCTCCAAATGGCAAACTAAATGGATTTTTTTACATTATTTCTTGTAATCCACTGATTATAAAATTCATACATTCAGTTAACTGTTAAATTATTGATATGGAGTCTGGTTGTTAAGCTAATCCTATAGTTTTGGTTCTGAACCACCAATAAGCAGTCTTAGAGCTTTAAAACAATTTTATTTTGGAAAAAAATAAAATTGAATCTTGAATTAAAATTTTTATCGAATCCTCTAATACCCTTAAGGATTCGAGGGCCCATCTCCATTTAAAATATATTTAGAGGTAACACTTTTATTTATTCATATTTTTTTCACTTCAATTTATCCTTTAAATTAAAATATAGTAAAAGATACTTTCATGATGCTTATGTTTTAAGGCGTTACTCTTGAAATAGACTAGACCTCTAAATATGGGGGAGATCGTTCCAGTTCATGACGTGGATTCATTTTTTTTTTTTTCACTTCAATTTATCCTTTAAATTAAAATATAGTAAAACATACTTTCATGATGCTTAAGTTTTAAGGCGTCACTCTTGCAATAGACTAGACCTCTAAATATGGGGGAGATCGTTCCAGTTCATGACGTGTATGTTCTAAGGCGTCACTCTTGCAATAGAGTACACTTCCTTTAAGTTCAACTTTCCTCATCCCTAACAAATTAGTGCAATCAATACATATGCATATAACCCAGACACGGAGTAAGATGCTATTTTAAAGAAAATTTCTAGTAAAAATGTTTTGTTAAATTACAATCTGATTCTTAAGAAATCTAATGTTTTTACAAAGTGTTTTAATTCTTTTGAGAATAGCTGTAAAAGTTAAATCTTTATTTTCTATTCACTTATCAATTTTATTCCTTTGAGCCATTAATTCAATTTGCATTCAGCTAATATATTGGATTAAGGTTTTTATGAATTATTAATTTGGAGTACTTCACACACACATTTTGAATCGGCTTTAATAACGATGATGATAGTAATAATAATAATGATAATGATGATAATAATGATAAAAATTAAAGATAAAAAAGATTAAAAAAATAAAAATTATTATTATTAGCACCACGTCTTACTACCCATTCAGGTTATACGCTTGAATGACTTTTAGGCTTAACATCAACACTAGAGGTTTATAAGCACAAGTTTTTTAATCTGAGTTGATCTCAAGTGAGGTTTTCATAAAGCTCCCGAGAGTCAAGTTGAGCTTGATTTGAATAAATATATAATTTTATATATGTGTAAAATGCAGTGCTAAAGAAAAAAAAAGTTTAATTCCCTAAATAAATAAAATGCTAACAACATTAAGTTTTAAAATTATATATTTATTCAAATAATATACAAAAAAGCTTCATCAATTCCCGCCGAAATGCAACTGTTCATTTGATGATTAGCTCATTAGTGATTTTTAATATGTAGTACATTTGTGTTCTAACAGAGTTGCTGACCTTCACATTCCAATCGCCATCTGCACAATACCCTCTTTGTTGGGTTCTTCACACACAACCCCTTCTCCCCCTTCTAATTGCACATTATTTCACAAACCACATACCATAAGAAATTGAGAAAAGAGTAAACAATGAGTCATCCATCACCAGACACACAATACAAGGCACAGTAATAACCTTTTTCAAGAAGATATATTCTGAAAATTGAAAAATGACACCTGGACACGGGAATCGAACCCGTGCTTGCCTCACTAAAATGCATAGATGATAGCTTTGGCTATCTGATTCATTTTTCAAGAAGCTCCGAAACTTCAAGCCCATAAATCTATCAATCCTGAACTAAAATCGAGTATATATTTAAAGCTATGTTCGAAAATGCAAATACTCACAGATTCCCAAACAGCACACGACTTACAAATTAACTTATTTCTATAAAAGGCCACAATACCCATTTAATTAGCAGTTAATTCATTTCTGTGAAAAGGGAAGACTCATTCTCACAAAAATACCTTTTGGCCCTGTTGAGAATCAAACCCAAAGTTCAGTATATGGGTGTGGTAATATTAAATATAATTCATCTAGTTAATTTATTTGTTTGATCTTTATGTGTTGATTTAACAGGTCGTAAAACAAGCTGTGGCACCATCGGGAGGTGACATTTCCTTCATGGTTCGAGTTGGTATTGCAAGTGTGGCTGGAGCAGCTGGGGATTTGTTGGTACCCCTGGTGATATGATCAATGTTCGCATGCAGAATGACATTAAACTCCCTCCTGAATCCAGAAGGAAGTAGGTGAATTAACTTTTACTATACTTTGTGTAAAACTATTTATTTTACATTCTAAAGTGACTTGCAAAGCTCACTAATATATTAATAGCTGACAATTCTCCCAAATTCTCTTTGGTATAACATTGACATGATTTGTTTTACTCATTCATTCTTTGTAATGAAATTAATTATGATGTGTCATCTTAACAAAATTATGTTATAGAACTACATTGTGAATTGTGTTTTATTTAGTTGTCACTTAATAACATTTGTTTTGTCTTTCACAACAAAAGTGATGAAATAAATTGTGTAAATTTTGGCCCACGTATGACACTTATCTTTCTTTTGGAGCTGTCATTAGTAATGGTATAATTATGCTCAGAAACCTGTTGTTTAGGAGTAAAGAGGTGTGTTATTTGTAATGGGGATATGAAGGGAAACTACTTTACAATTTGTGAATGTGGGGAATACCAGGCCTCCACGATGGTTAGGATTCCACGTTAAACTGTAGGTCCTTCATTTCATCTCACAATCACCCTACCATTACACATTAGCGTAAGTAAGTATAACCCAAACAGTTAGTAAGATGCGGTGCTAATAATAATACTTTACAATTTGGTATTGTATTACATGTACTGTTTTATCTTGGGGTAAGTTGCAATATATACTAGAGATGGGCCACTCGAATCTTCGAATCCACCGAATCCTGACAAGTATTCGAGATTCGAGTATTCGGTGTTTTACTGGATTCGATGATCGAATATTTCACCTCATAAACAAAGTATAATATGTTGAATTCAAAAATTACTTAGTTAGGCCTACTTGAAAAGGACAATTTAATCCGTAATAATTATTTTGTCGGACGAAAGAGATAAACATGAATAAATTAATTATTTTTAAACAAAAAATTGTTCGGTGTGGAAAATCTTACGTGCCTAGTACCCTAACCTCCCAACCGTATGGGAAACTTGGACTTGACCGTTTCATCACATGCTCACTTCTAAAATTTTCACCTCACGAACAATATTGTAAATATTTTAATAAACACATCAAAACTCTTCAAAAACTGAAAATCAAAACTAGAATTACAAATAAACTAAACAAATTACGGATTTTTTTTAAAACCTAAATATGAACACATTACTGATGATACAAAGTAAGCCGCCATTACACACGATATAGTCAGTCGCCATGACATATATTATGTTTACTCGCCCGAGGGATGGTTAAAATAATGATACTGTTAATTCTTACTACTCAACTGGTTTTAATTATCTACAACTATGTAAAGAACCCCAATTTATTGCATACGATCCTTAAGTTAGACATGTTGTTGGGTTTCATGAAAAGTAAATACTGTCAACAGTCAGTTTATTCATCCCTACCGGCGTACGTATTGTATATCTATTGTTTGTTTAAAATCGATTCAGGTAATCTGATCACTTAGTAAGCGCTCTCGAGTTTTAAGAATCAAATAATGACTTGCTAATCCATTATTTATTTTTAAATCGATTTTAACTTAGTTCTTATTATTTCTTTTAAATATGTTATTGAAGTAATTGTGGAAATATTCAAACGTAGTCCTGCCTTATAAAATGGGAATGAACAGATTGTAGTCGAAAATATGTTCGTGTTTTAAATAGAATGTATTCTCAGAAATCGATATATCGCAAGAATCGAAATATATTTGTTTTCTACGCAAAAATAGATAATGGGTATAAAAGAAAATAATAATAAAACATAATTAAGCATCATTGAGTTCACGATTTCCAATCAATGTTTAATTGTTAAGCACGTTGTTTTAGTCTTTGTTAAAATAGCTGTTTGTATTTTTATTTTTGCTATCCTAATACAATAAAATATCCTTTATTGATGATTAAAGTTGATCAAAGGATAACTAGGCCTAATCTGTTTATTTCACATGTTTTCTAGAAACTTAACCCATTCTAACAACACTTTTAATTATAACTAAAAGACACTCAAATTTTGAATGATTTGATTTTTAAACAATAATATGAGTCTAGATTGTTTAATTTGGCTGGATTTTAACCTATATTTTGGGAAGGGGAGGGGGGTGATTATAATTGAAAGCATGATTGAAATAAACCTTAATTCACAGTTTAGGCCTATATTGTGTAATGTAGGTCTATTTATAAATCATTAAAGTTTATAACGATTTGCTAGGATTCGGATTCGATATTCGAGATTCGAAAATAAAATGTGGATTCGGATTCGAGAAATAGTGGATTCGACCCAACTCTAATATATACCTCACACTCCCTCCTGAAGAGCTCAAGTGGGACAAAACCTAGGGCAAGGGATTGATCAGTGATCACTATCAACAGATTTTCAGACTGTGGCCGGGTCAGTTTAGTAAAATGCTCCCACCTTCCTCTTTCCTTCCCCTACCCTCACGTTTTTATTTTTTTCCATTCCTCTCCTCTCATTCACACACTTATTTTTCCTTCCATCTCTTGTTTGATCTTCCTTGCATTCTTTTTCCTACATACTTCATCTCCATCATTCTCTTTTATTCTTTTCCATCCTCATTACATGACTATACCACCTCATCTTTGTTTCTTCTACTCTCTCATATACTCCTTAGACCCCAACTCTTGACCGGACAACTTCATTCCTAATCCTATTTCTCCTTGTGACATCTAACATACTCCTCAAACACTTCCTTCACATGGCTTCAACCTTCCTACATCCAATGTCTATGTTTCTGCGGGTATAAAGTATGCCCTATAGATCACTTTATGGTCATTTATCTTTTCAATAGCTAAGTCAGTAACGACACAGATTTTATTCAAGGGGCAACATTACCTCTTTCCTCACGTCTAATAGTGTGAAGGGTGTTCCTCTTTCCATTAGTAAAAAGCAAATTTTTCATGTTCCTTTTATTCGGTCCCATTTTTATTTCCTGTACCTCAAACTATGTATAGAATTTTTCTTTTATATCATTGGAATGCAAATCCTGTCCCTCTCCTTTTTACCTTGTTGATGATGAACAGCTCCAGGCTTGTTTAATGCACTAATCCGTGGCTCCTTGGTGTAGCATACAAGAGAAACTAGGGCTGGCCATGTGCATGAGGATGAACCGGCTTCCTAAATATTTTATAAATGACATGTGGATCCTTCTATAATAAAGGAAATTGATAAAACTAAAGAAAGAGGAAAAATAAACTACTAAGAATAAGAATAAATTTGATGAAGAAAGCCCACCTAGGGCAAGAGGAAAGCTGTGGGAAGAATCCAATGCACAAAGGTGACATCTTCTTCCTTTCTTCTGTCTTCTATAGTAGAAGTAGTCACACACACATTTTAAACACAAATATAATAATATTTCGGCATTGTTGCCTTTATCAAACACAGAGAAGAAGAGAGTACAAATAACACAAACAATGGATTACTCCATCTTGAATTTTGAATTAAACTGTTAGAAACAAATTGTGCCAACTGTTTTTGGGAGTAGAAATAAATTCCTTGGTTGTGGTTAATATTTATAGAAAACTGATGATGATAATAATAATAGACAAGAGACAATGTGCATGGAATGTCAGCAATGGAGCATTACTTAGACCGCAGACCTCCTGGTTCCAAACCTACCACCTCTTTTCTGGTGGAGCTGGCTAGGATGATCCTTCAATTTAACAACTTCCGTTTTCTAGACAAACACTACCTACAGATTAAGGGCACATCTATGGGTACACGCATGGCTCCTTCATATGCAAATCTTTACATGGGACTACTAGAAGAACGCTTTCTACATTCTCAGCCCATCAAACCATATCTATGGCTTCGCTACATCGACGACATTTTCATGATCTGGCCTCACTCCGAAGAATCCTTGGACGTCTTTCTAGATAATCTCAACAATTGCAGCCCCCTAAACTTCACCCACAATAAATCACATCATAGTCTTACCTTCCTTGATGTGAATCTGTTCCTTGAAAATAACCAAATTCGTACCACTGTACATATAAAACCCACCAATCACCAACAATACCTCCACTACCATAGCAGCCATCCTTCATACACAAAAAGGTCTCTACCATTCAGCCTTGCCACACGAGCCAAACGGATATGTTCAGAACCCGACGATTTAACTGAATATTGCAAACAACTCTCCACAGTTTTCCAAAGTAGAGGTTACCCCAAGCCTCTAATAGACAACCAAATCTCCAGAGCACTCTCCAGGGATGACCACGACCCTCCAAAAAAAGTTGAGGACATCCCTCTCACAACCCAATACCATCCTGGTCTACAACGTATCAACACCATCCTTAAATGTGGTTACAAATTCCTAACCAGTTCTACACAGACCCAAAACCTTCTTAGTTCACCCCCAAGAGTTACCTTCAAACGGCCACCCAATCTCCACAATATTCTAGTTCATCCCAAACTTCCTGACCCCAAGAGAATCCGAGAAGAAAAACCTACCACCAAAGGTTCACACCCCTGCGGTAGCACCCGTTGCAGCACATGTGGAATACACCTACCAGCTACATCCTTCAACAGCAAAGTAACCAAATTGGAATACAAAATCCCTGGGTATTACAATTGCAAAACCAATAACTTGATATATCAACTACAGTGCAAATCATGTGATGCAGAATATATAGGCCTCACTACAGGTTTTCTCAGACAGCGAATGAACAATCATCGCTTTGACACAAACCACAAAGATCCGGACAAGCCTGTACCCATCCATGCTAGTACCCACAACCAGGACTTTCAAACCTGCTACACCACCAAAATATTAAGAGCATTTCCCAAACAGTGCAACAGTTCTCAACTTAGACAGTGGGAACTGGCCCACCAATGAATCACCAAATCAAGATTACCACCAGGCCTCAACAGAAGATAGTTTATTTCTATAATATTATTTTCCAAATTTAACATTATTATTATTATTATTATTTTCTCTTTTTTCTCTTGTCTATTATTATTATCATCATCATCAGTTTTCTATAAATATTAACCACAACCAAGGAATTTATTTCTACTCCCAAAAACAGTTGGCACAATTTGTTTCTAACAGTTTAATTCAAAATTCAAGATGGAGTAATCCATTGTTTGTGTTATTTGTACTCTCTTCTTCTCTGTGTTTGATAAAGGCAACAATGCCGAAATATTATTATATTTGTGTTTAAAATGTGTGTGTGACTACTTCTACTATAGAAGACAGAAGAAAGGAAGAAGATGTCACCTTTGTGCATTGGATTCTTCCCACAGCTTTCCTCTTTCCCTAGGTGGGCTTTCTTCATCAAATTTATTCTTATTCTTAGTAGTTTATTTTTCCTCTTTCTTTAGTTTTATCAATTTCCTTTATTATAAAATTATCTAGCCATTGGGCCACCTCATTTTTGAATCATGTGGATCCTTCTTGTATCATTGGGGCATGCATGCTGATCTCTGCCTGAAGCTAGATGGTTCTCTACATTTAGATTCTTCTTATATCATCGGGGCATACACACTGAGCTCTTCTCAAAGCTAGATGGTTCTCGACATGTGGATACTATTTGTAACATCGGGACATACGGACTGAGCTCTACTTGAGGCTAGATGGTTCTCAGAGCTTTGATAGAACAAGGTCTAGTCACCAGATACTATGCTACTTCACTTTCCCTTTTCCTTCTTTCTCACTCCGCATTTTGTGCCATTTTCTTGCCAGCTATTGCCTGTCACATGATCCAATAAACATTTATATAAACTAATGCAGGTCAATGTGGATACAACTCATAAATTAGCAACATAGAAACTAGTCTTAAGCTAGCAGATGGGTATTGCTGGTAGGCCACATGGTGGCCATGTTCATTATTTCTAGTTTTGGTTAAAATTGTTGTTTTTTATTCTCTAGTATATTTTTTCAAATTCTGTTTAGTTAAATCCATAAAGTATATAGCAAATATGCAAAGTTTATAAACAAAGTTGAGGACTATAGTATTTCTCGTTAGTTCCATATTTGGAGGGATTAAGTTTGCCAAAATGTATGTTTTTATGTGACTTACTAATCTTTGTTAGCAAAAAAAAATTAATAACTTAAAATTATGTATTCACCTTTTTTGATAGTCGGTGTGTTTTTAATTTTTATGTAACTTACTAATCTTTGTTAACAAAATAATTAATCACTTATTGTATTCCCCTTTGTTGATAGTCGGTGCCGAGATGCATTTCATTATATTGTGTGACTGTATGAGATGCATTCCATTATGTTGTGGGACTATATTTATAGTTCCTTGGTGGCAAGTGTATATTGGTTGTAGTTGCTCGAGTATGATTTTACAAGGTCTGTGTTCTTAGAAGGGAAGGGAGTTCAAGGGAGCAGCCAAAACTAGCCTTGGAAGGAAGGAGTTAAAGGTAGCAGCCGAAGCGTTAACCTTTCCTTGGAAGGAAAGATGAAGAGCAGTGGATAAAGGGGAGGGGGGCAGATGTAGCGCTAACTTGTCTATAGAGGTTACTGAAAAATGATAGGAGGTTGTTTATTAGTTCAGTATAATGTCTGTTGTATTGCCTCTCTGATTTTATAAACTGTTATTTCCTAGACTTCAACATACGAGGCGTATTTTTTAAGTAAGTACAATTTTGAAATTCGGCCGCAGGAGTGATGCGGCTGCTGTTCCGCGCATGCGTGTTGAGTACCTCCATCTGTTGGCTAGCCACAAATGCCATTGCGGAAGTATTTGACTGTGTTTATGTCTGTCTGTGAGTATTTAAAATGGCTCAGTCAATTTAAAATCCTGTCGACTGTGAAATACGCTATGTTATTAGTTTTCTTCATGCAGAAGATGGGAAAGCGGCTGAAATTCATCGGCAGATCAGTTAAGTGTACGGAGAAAACATTATGAGCGAAGGGATCGTAAGAAAATGGGTTAGAGCATTTAAAGATGGCCGTAGGAATGTGCATGATGAGGAACGAAGTGGGCGACCTTCTGTCATTACTGAAGACTTGGTGCAGAAAGTTGATGGAAAAGTTCGAGAGAGCAGACGCTTTATTATTTCATCATTATCTAATGAGTTTCCTCAAGTTTCAAGAAGTGTTCTTTATGGAATTGTGACAGAACACTTAAATTATTTTAAGTTGTGCTCACACTGGGTACCAAAAATGTTGACTGAGGTGCACAAAACCAAACGTTTAGTCAGTGTGTTGACTTTCCTTGAGCAAGACAATGATTTTGGTGATGATTTTTAAGCCAAATATGGGTGTCTCATGTTACGCCGGAATCGAAACAACACTCCATGGAATGGCAGCATTCAACATCACCTAAGAAAGTGAAGTTCAAGCAAACAATTTCAGCCCGAAAAATCATGTGTACTGTGTTTTGGTTTAGGAAAGGGTGTTGCTTGTGAACTTTTTGCCTTGTAGTGACAATAAATTCTGAGACCTATTATGAAACCCTAACTAAACTGCTCCGTGCAATACAGAATAAAAGGCGTGGCATGCTAAGTATGGGGATTGTTTTGCTTCATGACAATGCCCATCCTCATGTGGCTAATCGTACCTAATATCTCATTGCATCATTTGGCTGGAAACAACTTTATCATCCTCTGTTCAGTCCCGATCTAGCGCCTAGTGACTACCACTTATTCTGGCATTTAAATAGTATCTTGGTGGTCAGTACCACGACGATGATGACCTCAAATCAGCCGTGTTGCAGTGGTTATCAAATCAGGCGGCAGATTTCTATGAGGATGGAATTTGAAAGCTGGTTGTATGATATGACAAGTGCCTTAATATTGGTGTAAATTATGTTGAAATGTAGATTAAAGTACAGGCTTTCATGTAAAAATAAAATTGATAAAAAAATGTACACTTGTGTTTTTAATTTCAAAACGATACTTACTTAAAAACACACCTCATACATCTGTTGTTTATGGTCGAGTGTTAAATCTTAAGCTTAGTGTTTTACATAATTAATCATAATATTCCTTAAATCTAACATTTTACCCAATTTCTTACATCTAGAGATGAACAGCAAAGAATATACCACCAATTTATTATTTACATAATGTCTCTGACTGACAGTCTTTTTTTCACCCCTTGGGTTGGTGTCATCTATGTGCTACTCCCCCAACCTTTAGCCCAAGAGGGTGGGTTCCGGTAGTTCATTGGGTATTTCAGGTAGAAACGGCCACCTCATTGGCTTATGTGAGTCAATAAATTATTTTCTTACTGTTTTCTAATTTTGATATTTCTAGGACTTGGTCCTTCCCATTTCTAATTAGTTCTAATGGCAGGATTATAATTTGACTTTGCCAAAGGCTGGAAATAGTTGATGATATCGCCAATAAAAACATATAAAATAAAACGAACTGTGAACAAACTACTTATATCACCTTCTTTCCTGCAGTTACAAGCATGCGTTAGATGGATTGATTCGTGTGTATCAGGAGGAAGGGGCTCGAAGGCTTTTGCCGGTGCATCCACCGCGACTAGTCGCGCCGTGCTCATGACTGTTGGTCAACTCTCTTTCTATGATCAAGTCAAAATGACACTGCTGGCACATGGCTTCTCTGACAACCTCACGACTCACTTCCTCTCTAGCCTAACTGCGGTAAGTTAAGTAATGTTTCCTATTATATACTGCAGTGACGGTCATAACATTTAATCCTGGTTAGGGAGCTTGGAGTGTTTGCTTGTTGCTTCACTTTGGGCAGGGCCACCCAAAGGGTTAGATGGCCAAAACTAAAGAATAATTGGTGGTACCCTTACAGAAAAAAAAATTGTCAAGTTTTTGTAATTAATTTTCTTAACATTACTTTTATGGTGACCTGGTGGTCTAGGGGAAGGTGTCGGACTTTTATGCTGGCGGCTGGGGTTCAATCCTCGGTCCCGGCACAGATTTATCTGATTACCAAACCCTTCCTTCACCTCTGACAAGATGTGTATTAATCACAACTTGTGAATGTGAGGAATGCCAGGCCTCCACCGTGGCTCAGATTCCACGTTAAACTGTAGGTTCTTTCATTTCATCTCACAATCACCCTACCATTACACATTAGTGTAAGTGCATATAACCCGAACGGGTAGTAAGACGCAGTGCTAATAATAATATTACTTTTATACTACATAAATAAAAAATAAATACTAAAAAGTTGAGTTCCATCACTAAGCTAACACAGGGTCTGTTCATATATTTATAATGCTAACTGATTTAAAAATAAATAGATTCAGAAAATCAGTGTACCCTGATAAAGCATAATAAAGACACATACATTGGACCATACCTATATCCAATAGAAGCAGTGTTATTATTTTTTAGCATCTCGTCATACTAGCCAATTTGGTTGGACGTATATGTAGGTACTATTATGCTAATGTGTAATGATGAGGAGGGTTGAACTTAGAGGATGAGTACCCGCATTTGTGTTGAGGGAGAGTGTAAACATTATTTAGAAAAAAATAACACTCCCAGTACACCTGATCAGGATTCGAATGCCAATATCACCGTTGCTTGCAGTCCAATCTATTGCAGGAGTAACACTTTAGACCATTCAACCGCTGTGTTGGGTAAAAGCAGAGTGTAGTGTGTTTCTAGTTTCATTGTGAAATCTATTTTGTGTTTGTTCCTATCTATCTTTTCTGTACAGTTGTCCATGTATAAAAGTCTCAATTAATAAATAATATATTTTTCAGGGAGCTGTTGCGACTACGCTCACACAACCTCTTGATGTGCTCAAGACAAGGGCCATGAATGCCAAACCAGGGGAGTTCAAGGTATGGAACCTAACGTTTGTATCTTAAACCAAACAAATTGCAATACACAATTATCAATGTAGTTTTATTTATGTTTATTGACATATTTTGCCAGCATTTATAAATATAATGAATTTGTGTGTGTACTCACATGCATGCATTATATACCTCTTTAGAAAATAGTAATTTTATGAAGAAAAAGTACAACTAATAGTACATCTTTGTTACTGTATATTCACATATTTTACAGCTATTTAAAGTGAATATGATAATAATGTATTAAAACCTAAATAATAATTCTGCTTTAATAGTGTATTATGTTAATTTTGTTTATGAGCTTATAGTCAGGAAATTCAGATAAGGACCCACTTATTTGATTTTAATTGTAATACATAGAGATAGGGGTGTGCGAAGGCCACTTTTTAAATGCAAAGTGAAGTTGAAGCGAATCTTGAAACTTGAGAAGAAAAGTTGAAGTCAAAGCTACCTAGGATTTTTGTTGTTGTCACTTAACGCCACTTTTAATTTTTATATTAATTATTTTTATAGATCCTGTCAGTAACAAGGGCCAGGAAAATTTCCTAATTGGTTATCTAACTACTATATTAATAACTAATGCACACAGGCTTACTGATAAACTTAGTAACTTATCAATTAAGTTTTATTCTGAAAATTGAAAAATAACACCTGGAATTGAACCCAGGACCTTTGGCTCAAATTGGGTTGGATTCCCGGTTTGATCCTCATGTCCAGGTGTCATTTTTCAATTTTCAGAATATGATAACTAGATGGAGAATTCCTCACTAAAAAGCATAAATAATAGCTTTCTTTGGCTATTTGATTCTTGATTAAGTTTTAATTTTTATTTAGGTGACCTGGTGGTCTAGGGGTAAGGTGTCAGACTTCTGTGCTGGCGGCTGGGGTTCAATCCTCGGTCCCGGCACAGATTTATCTGATTTCCAAACCCTTCCTACACCTCTGACAAGACATCTTGTGAATGTGTGGAATGCCAGGCCACCACCGTGGTTCGGATTCCACGTTAAACTGTAGGTCCTTCATTTCATCTCACAATCACCCTACCATTACACATTAGCGTAAGTGCGTATAACCCGAACGGGTAGTAAGACGCGGTGCTAATAATAATAATTTTTATTTACATCATGGAGCTTATAATATTATTTTGCAAACTTTACATGTGCATGTCTTTTTATCTGCATTTCTCTAATTATAAATAAAATTCTGTTTCCGTTTTCTACTTTCTCTATCAGCCATTTTGAATAAAAATGAAAATGTAAAGAAGCTATGAAAAACTTCTGTGTCAAAATACACTTGTAAATTTGTCACAGATAATTCCAAAGAGATAGGATATTAAGGACCAAACATTAGATGCGAACTGCGATGATAGAACAACTAAAGCACTTTCTCTGCTTCATACCAGTGACCATGCTGTTATTTCTTTATAGGTATTTTTATTTTTTACAAAATCATGTTGGCGATAGTGAATATAATATAGTAACATTTACTTATTTGTTTTCAGCCATGCTTACATTGTGTTAGTTAAATTACTAGTCAATGTTAAAATTCTTTTTAGTATCTGTTTTAAAATATCAAATAATGAAAACTGTAATATTTAGTAAGATGAAATTAAATTGTTTGAAAGTTTATTGAAATTTTATCCTTCCTTTGAAATTTTTTGAATTTTTATCCTTCTTTTGAAATTTTTTGAATATGCGAAGATTATTGTAATGTCAAAGGAGATTTGACCTTTGACTTTTCGAAGCTTCACACACCATTACCTAGAGATGCATCACCTTACAAAAAGTAGAAATGTTATAATTTTTAAATACTATTCAATTGTATTATATTTGGAAGAAGGTATAGGAAAGGTGGATAGAAACACATAAAAGGCAGCAATGTAGAGTGCGAACTGTGTTCTTCTTTTTATTGTAAAAAGCCATATTGTGTTTGCCCTTTTATGTGTTTCTAGACACCTTTCCTTTACCTTTGTCCAAAAGAATACAATTACCACTAGAGATGGGCTACTCGAATCTTCGAATCCTGACAAGTATTAGAGATTCGAGGATTCGGTTTTTTACTGGATTTGATGATCGACTCTTTCACCTCATAAAAAAAGCATAATATGTTGAATTCAAAAATTACTTAGTTAGGCCTACTTGAAAAGCACAACTTAATCCGTGATATTTATTTTGTCGGACAAAAGAGATTAACTTGAATAAAATCTTCTTTAAAAAATTGTTAGGTGTGGAAAATCTTACATGCCTAGTACCCTACCCTCCCAACCATATGGGAAACTTGGACTCAGCCGTTTCGGCACATGCTCACTTCTAAAACTTTCACCTCACGAACAATCTTGTAAATATTTAATATACACATCAAAACTCTTCAAAAACTGAAAATCAAAACTAGAATTACAAATAAACTCGAAATAAATTAAACAAATTATGGCTTTTTTTTTTTAACAGAAATAAGAACACATTACGGATGATACAAAATCACCCGCCATAAACACGATATAAAGTCAGTCGCCATGATGTATATTATGTTTACTCGCCCGAGTGATGATTAAAATAAAGATACTGTTAATTCTTACTACCCAACTGGTTTTAATTATCTACAACTATGTAAAGAACCCCAATTTATTGCATCAATCCTTAAGTTAGACATTTTGTTGGGTTTCATGAAAAATAAACACTGTCAACAGTCAGACAAAAATTGTTTATTTATCCCTACTGGCCTACTTATCATATATCAATTGTTTGTTTAAAATCGATTCAGGTAATCTGATCACTTAGTAAGCCCTGTCGAGTTTTAAGAATCAAATAACGACTTGTTAATCCATTATTTTTTTTAAATGGATTTTAACTTAGTTTTTATTATTTTTAAAAAATATGTTATTGAAGTAATTGTGGAAATATTAGAACGTAGTCCTGCCTTATAAAATGGGAATGAACATATTGTAGTCGAAAATATGTCCGTGTTTTAAATCGAATGTATTCTCAGAAATTGATATATCGCAAGAATCAAATATATTTGTTTTCTACGCAAAAATCGATAATGGATATAAAATAAAATAATAATAAAACATATAAGCATAATTGAGTTCACTATTTCCAATCAATGTTTAATTGTTAAGCATGTTGTTTTAGTCTTTATTAAAAATATTTGTTTGTATTTTTATTTTTGTTATCTTAATACAATAAAATATCCTTAATTGACGATTAAAGTTGATCAAAGGATAACTAGGCCTAATCTGTTTATTTCACATGTTTTTTAGAAACTTAACCCGTTCTAACAACACTTTTAAAAATAACTAAAAAGACACTCAAATTTTGATTGATTTGATTTTTAAACAATAATATGAGTCTAGATTGTTTAATTTGGCTGAATTTTAACCTGTATTTTGTGAAGGGGGGTTGGGGTTGATTAAAATTGAAAGCATGATTGAAATTAACCTTAATTCACAGTTTAGGCCTATATTGTGTAATGTAGGTCTATTTGTAAATCATTAACATTTATAACGATTTGATTCTGATTCGAGATTCAAGATTCGAAAATAAAATGTAGATTCGGATTCGAGAAATAGTGGATTCAACCCATCTCTAATTACCAGCATAATGGTGTGTGAAGCTTCGAAAATTCAAAGGTCAAATCTCCTTCAACATCTACAATAACCTTCCATATTCAAAAAATTTCAAAGGAAGGATAAAATTTCAAACGATTTAATTTCATCTTACTAAATATTACAGTTTTCATTATTTGATAATTTTAAAACAGTTACTAAAAAGAATTTTAACAATGACTAGTAATTTAACACAATGTAAGCATGGCTCGAAAACAGGTAAGTAAATGTTAATATATTATATTCACTATCGCCAACATAATTTTGTAATAAATAAAAATACCTATAGAGAAATAAAAGCATGGTCACTGGTATGAAGCAGAGAAAGTGCTTTAGTTGTTCTATCATCGCAGCTCGCGTCTAATGTTTGGTCCTTAATATCCTATATCTTTGGAATTATCTGTGACATATTTACAAGTGCATTTTGACACAGAAGTTTTTCATAGCTTCTTCGCATTTT
The DNA here is from genome assembly GCA_039000515.1 of Timema cristinae. Taxonomy (NCBI): domain Eukaryota; kingdom Metazoa; phylum Arthropoda; class Insecta; order Phasmatodea; family Timematidae; genus Timema; species Timema cristinae. The sequence continues at coordinate 38,780,962 of JBCFYV010000012.1, forward strand.
CTTTATTATTCAAAATGGCTGATATGGAAAGTAGGGAACGAAAACTGAATTTTATTTATAATTATTAACAGATAAATGCAGATAAAGAGACATGCACAAGTAAAGTTTGCAAAATAATATAAACTCCACGATGTAAATAAAAATTAAAACTTGATTAAAAATCAAATGGTCAAAGCTATTATTTATGCTTTTTAGTGAGGATTACTCCATTTAGATATTAGATTCTGAAAAGTAAAAAATGACACTTGGACACCGATTCCCATGTCCAGGTTTCAATTTACAGAATAAAACTTAATTGATAAGTTACTAAGCTTATCAGTAAGATTGTGTGCATTAGTTATTAATATAGTCTTTAGGTAACAAATAAGAAATTTTCCTGGCCATTGTTACTGACAAGATCTAGAAAAATAATTTAAAAATTGAAAGTGGCATAAAGTGACAGCAAAAATCCTAGGTAGCTTCGATTCAACTTCTCCTTGCAAGTTTCAAGATTCGCTTCGCATTTTAAAAATGGCCTTTGCACACCCCTATTACCTCATAAAGTGAAACGAGGTTTTCCTTATAGAGATAAATACTAGTAAATAAATTGTACTGGTAAATAAATTATACTAGTTAATAAATTAATTAAACAAATATAAATTTGGAACTGTTATGGTTTGTTCACAGAGTATTTGGCATATAATAACTTACACTGCTAAACTGGGTCCTCTCGGATTTTTCAAGGTAATTACTTAGTTATTGTAGTATCTTAAGAGTTTGTGGTTCAATCCCAGATGTCACCAATATGCCTAAATTTAATATTTGTTTGCGACTTGCATTTGGATTAAATGGAGTTAAAAAATAACACCTGGACATGTTACTCGAACCCAGGATATTTGGCTTGGTGCACCAATACTTTAACACTAAGCTAGCTAAGTAGAGCTTGGATGAGTTAAGACAAAGATCCCTGGCTATTCTTCCTTCTCCCTTCTCTTTATATTCTTCCTTCTTCCTTCTCCTTCTCTTCTCTTTCCTTACTTTTTTCTTCCCTTCACCCTGCCGTTCAGTCCTGCACGGAAGCTGTTGGCTTCTCCATTGACTACCTTGGCTGCTAACCTGGCTCTCCTCGAACAATTATTGGATACCTCTGCAATTGAGCTCCTTCATGAAAGTGTGCTGGTTGTAATATCTTGGTAGAAAGGCCTTAGGGTTGACAATAATCAGGTACCTTACCTTGAGAAAAGACCGGTTGTGTCCATGAGGGCCTGAACGTAAAATTGGCACTTTCCTGCACCCACTTGCTGCGACGACCTCTCCCCTGGCACTGACTCATGCGAAGGTTGTCATGTATAGCATCCTGTGGGTTTTCTCGTCAGGAGGGTTAACAGGGCCTCATCTGGTAGAACCAACTTGGATCACCCTGGGTCTACGATTCGAATATTGTGAAGGTTGTCCACAAAAAAAGGCATAGCCACCTCCATTGTCGCAGCTGACACCTTACTGTCCACTAGCATCGTACTGCCAAACCTTGCTGGCAACTCAGTACCCGGCCACTCACAGGGCCATAATATTGATAAGAGGTGGAAATAGGTAAGGCCGTCCAGCCCTGTAATCATAGAAAATCAGGAAGTGGTGAGGCCCCAGCCCCGCTTCCTGGTAATGTATCGAGTAGAGGACAATGAAAATCTAAAGCGAGTAAGCCCATTTATCTTCAAAAGAGTGATAAATGATGCAGTACAATCTGACGTATCAATCAGAAAACTGTGTGATGGCACCGATCATTATACAAACAATGACTGACATTTAGTCCTAAAAATAATGGCAATCTTGGAAATACCGTTGAGCAATACTTTTCATATAACAGTGAAGGTGGAGCGTCACAGGTTCCTCAATGTTTGCACGGGAGTGGTCACTTGCTATGACCTCGGCTGCGTGAGCATTGAGTATATCTTTGAGGAGTTTTGCCCTCAGCAAGTCACCAAAGTGTATTGCATTGTTGCCAAAAATAACGGGCAAGAAATAAAAACTGGCATGTATATCCTCACTTTTGCGACACCTACCCTTCCAAAGTAGGTCCGAGCAGGTTTCCATGTGCTCAGGGTCCGACCACATGTCCTTAACCCTCGGCACTATTTTCAGTGCCAGGAATTTGGGCGTACGAAGCTGCGATGCCGTGGTAAGCCATCCTGTGCGGATTGCGGACAGGGGGCTCACGAAACCCATGTGAGTCTCCTAAGTTCTGCGTCAACTGCAAGGGTTTGCATCCTGCCTGGTCTGGGGCCTGTTTGAAATTGAAGGTAGAGAAAAAAGTCCTGTAGATACAATCCACAAAGAAGATCTCATATGCCCAGGAACACAAGGAATCCATCTCTAGTCAGGCTTCGATATTTCAAATCTCATATAGGCAGATTGCCAGTCAGAACATCAATTGTCCAAATTACCATTGCACAGTTAATCTCGCTAAGACTTCCACGCCATTGTGCCATTGGTCTCTACTCGAGACATTCATAGTGATATCGCGCCAACTAAGGTGGCGCCGAAATTTGTACAGGGGGCAAAACTGCCACCAAGGTTGTTTCCACTACCTGTACCACCGAGGATCCCTAAATTACGTGCAGCCATTGCTGAGCCGCTCAAACTTGCCTCTGAGACTCTGCAAGTAGGGATAAGTGGCGGCACAGGTGAAGCTGCAAAGGCGAGTCCCATTAGTGTCTTGAGGAAGAACCAGCGAGGGACCACTGAGGAAATTATTGTAAAGAAAGCGTGAAGGCCTTAACATAGCCTTCGTGCAAGGATCCACTGACCCAGTCTCTTCAGGATAAATCAAAGCCTCTCCTAAAGCGGGAAGTCCAGGAGAGACTGGGAAAGGCAAGAGGGCCTAAAAAGGTCCTTAATCAATATTTATTTTCAAGAGATAATGTTATGGATTGAGAGGATAGTTAAATTTTATATTAATAAATAATGTCGCTACTACAATGGAATTGTAGGGGTTTCTATGCTTGTGTAGAGGAAATTAAACAACTAATTTCCTCCCTGCATCCTCCCATCTTGTGTTTGCAGGAGACCCACTTCCACCCAACTGACAACTTGGTGCTTCGTGGGTACGATGTATATCGTACCAACAAGCTATTCTTTGATCAGGCTAGCATATTAATCGTGTCTGATCTCCAAGTGATTGCTGTAATAATCTCCCTTGCTATAGAAATGACAGTATGCTGCAACTACCTCTTGCCAGGTGAATGTGTTTCTAAGAGGATTCTAGAGGCCCTCTTTATACAACTTCCCGCCCCCTATGTCATCTTGGGGGATTTTAACGCACATAATCTGGTGTGGGGGTCTAGTTTTACAGACACCCGTGGAAGGACGGTAGAGGATATTATTGTCTCAGGAAACCTGGCGTTAATGAACACAGAGACCCAGACACACTTCTCACCTTTAATGGGTGTATCCTCTGCTATCGACCTGACTTTATGTAGCCCTGGGATCACTGCTCACTTCCTTTGGGAGGGTACTCGGACCTATGCGGATGCGATCATTTCCCCATTCTGCTTTCACCAGTTCAAGATCCTCCCATTACAGCACGACTACCCCAGTGGGTTATAAAACGTGCTAACTGGGATAAATTCCGCAAGCTCGTCGTATTTGATGAATCCCATTCTTCTGACTGACATTGATGTTAAGGCTGGGAATTTTACTTCAATGGTCATCACAGCAGCGAGGGCCTTAATCCCTAAATCCTCGCCAAATTCGCGCCACTGGCTTGTTCCCTGGTGGAATGAAGAGTGTTGGTTGGCTATTTATGATTGCCGAAGGGCCATACCTCTCTTTCATCAGTGTCTTACTTTGGAGAATCGGGAGTCATTCCAGATTCTACGTGCTTGAGCTAGGCATGTTATTTGAGAAAGCAGAAGAGTCTTGGAGACAGTTTATTTCTACCCTTAATATATCCACTCCCACAACTAAGGTTTGGGACAATATTCGTAAATTACTTAGTAACAAAATTTTCATTAATAATATACTGGCCTTCATGTCTAACGGTTCGCTTGTCTCCTCCTCTGTGAAGGTCTTCAATGTATTAGGCTTGATGTTTGCCGCAATTTCTAGCACTGTGAGTTACTCTAACAAGTTCACAGTGCATAAACAGAACATCGAGCGCCATACTATTGATTTTGGTCAAAGTTGGGGGTAGGATTATAACTCCCCCTTTACTATAGATGAACTGACTTATGCTGTGTCCCAGGCGGGCAACCCAGCTTCCGGACCGGACAACATACATCATGAGATGTTGTGACAGCTGCCCACTGCCGAACAGGCATTTATACAATATTGTTTGGGAATCTCATCAGTTCCCATCACTATGGAGGCAAGCAACCATTATACCTATTCATAAAAGTGGCAAGGATAAATTAGAGCCAACTAATCATAGATCGAAATCCTTAACTAGTTGTGTATGCAAAATATTGGAAAAAATAATAAACGATTTATATGATACATAAAATCCCACAATCTGCTATCTAATATTCATTGTGGTTTTCGCCTTAACCGATCCATGGTGGATCATCTCGTTCGGCTCGACACGGGTGTTTCTCCATAAACATCTTTTGGCAGTTTTCTTTGATTTGGAGAAGACGTACAATACCACATGGCAATACGGCATTTTAAAAAAACCTTTTTAATTGGGGGGTTCCGAGTGAACCACCCTGTTTATAGTTAATTTTATGTTGGCCAGACATTTCCGTGTAAGGTTGAATAACACCTTATCCGATGATTCTATTCAAGAAAATGTGGTACCTCAGGGTAGTATTTTGAGCTGTACGTTGTTCGCTATTGCGATAAATAGCATTACAGACTGTGTGTGCTTACCTGTTCAATACTTTTTGCGAATGACTGTGCAATTTATTGCAGTTCGTCAAGTCTCCACAGGGCTGAACAGCAGATTCATCTCTCTGTTAACAATCTTTGGTCGTGGTCATCGCTTAATAGCTTTCGCTTCTCTGCAACCAAGACGATGGTTGTCCACTTTCATAGATTATGCGGAATATAGCCATCCCCCGGTTTTTTAATGAACCACGTTGTTTTACCAATCTGAGACCGTAAGGTTTCTGAGACTCTTTTTTGATTAACTTGGATCCCCCACATCAAAGACCTGAAAGCAAGATGTATAAAAGCACTCAACCTGCTCAAAGTAGTAGCGGTTGGTGGATAGTGTCCACCATGCTGGCATAGACTGGCTACTGGTGCTTTTCATACCAGTCCAGTCGTCAGCATCTGTGCCGACGTCGGTGAGACCCCCTCTTCCTTACTGGCGGTCCTATCTTCTGACATCTTAAATGTCGAAAGTACATTGCATGACAGAGCATGTTGCCTACCGTCCTGTGTTTCATCCCCCTAATAGTGTCTTGTATGAAACCAAATGGCATAGTACAAGGCCAGTTGGGATCAGGATACTATCGATTTTCTACACGTGTGGGATAGTTATGTCAAAGGCTATACCCACATCCCCAGGTCGAGTTTCTCCTTGGAAGATATGTCTACCCCTATGCCATTTTCATCTCACCAAGTTCCCTAAAGCAACCACCCCATACTTTGTATATGAGAGGACCTTTAAGAATTCCTCGTAACCCACTTTCAGGATTTTAAACGCATTTACACGGATGGCTCGAAATGCTTGGCCTCCGAGGGATCAGTTTTTTGTGGAAAGATTGAATTTTAAATTTGATCTACCTGGTGAATCCAGTATTTTTACGGTGGAATTATATGCCATTTTTAAATCTCTATATTTTGCTTATCGTGTCACCATTCTGTTCTCATCTGCACAGGTTCGATAAGTGCTCTGTTGGCATTGTCCACTCTCTACTCCTGGAATCTCCTTGTGCAGATGATACACAAGCAAATTTTAAAAATTGATTCATTAAACACCCGTCTCGCCTTTTGCTGGATTCCTGGTCACGCTGGTCTTTCAGGAAATGAACTGGTAGATCAGGCGGCTAAGGAGGCAGCACGCCTGCCCCCGGAGGCGAGTCTGGGTGTCATGTTTTTAGATCTAAAGGGTTATGTTCGGTGTGGGGTCTTACGCACCTGGCATTAGCAGTGGGTTTTGACCCCTGCTCAGAACAAGCTGCGGTCCATCAGGTATGTGGTGTCACAGTGGCCTCTTCTAGACGAAAGTCTAGAAGAGAGGTTGTCATCGTGACGAGACTCCGCGTCGGGCATACATTTCTAACCCACGATTTTTATTAAGAAGCGATTCGATCCACCTCCGGAATGTGATTTTTTGTGATGCTCTTCTAAGTGTGTACCACAATTTGATGGAGTGTCGCAAGTATGCCTCTATTCGCCTGGCTCTTGTTTTTAAAGGTGACCTTCATTTTTTATTATGCGACAGTGCAGGATTATTTGTTTACTTCATTTTATATGCCAGGCGAATCTTTTAGTGGTATTTGAGTCACTTTCATAAAGTGACTCATCTGGATTCTATCTCATATTGAGATCTTTTTAACATCTTAGTATACTTTAATATGTTAGTTTTGTCGTTTTAACAGTTTTAGTACACTATAACATGTATGTTTTGTCTTTTTAATGAAGTGATACACCTGTGTTTTTTTTTTTTAGCAGGTGAATCATTCACTTTGTACTAAGAGCCCATTTAAGCACTCCTATGGAGTCTAACATGAGTATTTTATCATATTGAGTACTATTATTTTTATATTTATATCATATATTGTTTTGTATATTGTGTATACACCTGTTTATTCTGCAGGTGAATAATTATAATTTTCTCCCCTAAGGGGATTTTACTATGTTTTTATAACTAATCGGGCTCTAATGACCACACTGTCGATGAGCCTATAAACTCTAATAATAATGATTTTAATATCATTCAAGGCCCTAATGGCCTCACTGTGTTAATAGGCCTATAAACTTTAATAATAATAATAATGATAATAATTATAATATAATAATAATAATACATAAAAAAATCCCCAAAAACCATAGCACTCAAAATAAAACATTGAATATTTTATAGTGGATGAAGGGAATAAGGATTATTACCTACTACATAGTTTGGAAAATTCAAATTTAAATATATTTTTAATCATAGTTATTTTTATAGTACTTACCATATAAAAAAATTAGTTTCTCCCAAAAATGGCAACCTTCCCATTTCCTTGTGTGCATTACATATTGTTATTAATTGTGCATTGATACCAGTAGGCTTACCGGTACTAACATTTAATATTACATCTTGAGAGTAACAGGCAATGGAGTGTCATTCCGGGAGGCCTTGGTTTAATTTTTAATTTTCATAGACATATTCTTTTTGTAGACTCGCCACTACTGCAAGGTCTTTCACTATCAACCACATTACTATCTCTTTTTACGACTATGAGTTTTCCCTGACCACATAACTTATGTTTTACAAAATTTGCAATACTCCCTTGATCCTTACTTCTAGTAGGTTCTTCGTGGGGATGTTTATTAAATACGTGATATCATAGCTTATTGTACCTGCCCTGCCATTCATAATAAGCAGATTTTACGTCCTGTTTGCTCTTAAAGGTTGACATAATAAACATTTGTTACACTAAACCATCTAATATTTTATAAACATTTATCTCTTGTACAATGCACAAACCTCAATAGGTCCACTAAAAACAATTTCATGACTACACAATTATTGCAAGCATGCGAGTTTAAATAAATTGTGCACACATTGCCGTGTAATTAGGCCGCAATATAATGGGTGACTGAATTCAAACTTAAACAAAACATCGCTCATCCATCCCTACCCTCCACCGCCTGCCCTCCATAGCTACCAAACACTCGCGGTTGGGTAGGTGACTGATGACTCATCACTCACGCCATTAGCCAGGTTGAATTATTAGAGTTTTCCTTTGGGCTACTGCCAGCCAACCTAAGCGTTGAGTACCAAAGAAGAAAGAAGAATTTTATTTCAAATTGGGTGGTGATCTAATGTGTTTAAGGAGTATATAGCAAATATAAACATTATTATTATTGTTATTATTAATAACCTCTTGATCAGGTATTTTTAAATCATTGCTTTCAATAGAGTTTGCTTAAACCAAGTGTATGCCCCAGGGGTCCACACCTCTATTCATAGCTCATTGTTTAGGACATGTTTATAGTTTTCAATTGTTCCAATTCCAATGTCTGGGTGTTATTTTTCAACATAACATACTGTATTCCAAGTCAAATAATTTTGATCCAAATATTATAAATCCAGATTAGCCATTTTTAGAATTTTTTGTAAGGTTTCTGAGACTACATTTCCACACTCTAGAAAATAATTAGGCCTGGGCTGAGATGCCTTAGATCCCTGAAGATTCAAGGGAAGCAAAAAACTGAAGAAGATTCAAAGGAAGTTAAAACTAAATAAGTTCCAGGAAAGATAAAACTGGGGAAAATTCAAGGGAAGCTAAAACTAAAGAACTCTGAGGTTTAAAACTGCATAATAGATTTATAAGTTAATACTTAAAACATTATTTTAAAATTAACTTTACCTATTTGGCATCGGTATGATCAAAAAAACTGCTGATCAGCCCAACCCTAAAAATAATATAATTATATTTCTATTATTTTCAACATTACCACTCATTTAATCTTTTTAGGGCTATGTACCAGCTTTTGTTCGACTTGGACCTCATACAATTCTCACATTTGTATTTCTTGAGCAGCTACGCAAGAATTTTGGGTTTCTTGCACCTGAATGAAACCCATGGGATACACTTTTCTATACAAAAACTTTTTTATATTATTTGTGGTTGTTGCCAACACTGTTGGATTGATGTTGTTTTTGTTCTGATTACATTTTGCCTAAGTAGTGTTGGTGCTAGTTGGTATGTGTTATTTTATTTTGGAAGCCACACAAAGTTATGCTAAATATTCAAAATAAGGATGATATATAATACTGTAACTATCTGTACTCGTATCCATCCTTTCCCCAACTTTTGTACCAGAAAATAACATATTAAAGATGCATGTATAATAATTAGGGTGCCCAATAGCTAAAATTATATTTTAAATCATGAAAATAACAAAACATGTATTATTTTTTAAAAAATGAGGTGGCCCAATGGCTAAATAATTTTATAATAAAGGAAATTGGTACAACTAAAGAAAAAGGAAAACTAAACTACTAATAGTAAATTTGATGAAGTAAGCCCACCTATTGAAAGGAAAAATGTGGGAAGAATCCAATGACCAAAGGTATATCGTCTTCCTTTCTTCTGACTTCTATATATAGTAGAAATAGTCCACACACACTTTAACTAAAATTTAAAGAAAAACTGTTAGAAACACATTGTGCCAACTGTTTTTGGGAGTAAAGATAAATTTATTGGCTGGTTAGTATTTATATAGACCTATTTAAAAATTAATAATAAATAAGAAAAAAATAATAAGTTGAGAAATGTTAATTTTATAGAAGAAAGAAACAAACTATCCTCTTTTAGGCCTGGTGGTAATCTTGATTTGGTAATCCATTGGTAGGCCAGTTCCTTGGACATCTTTCTAAATAATCTCAAAATTGTAGACCCTTAAACTCACCCACAATAAATCACACATAGTACTTACCTTCCTTGATGTGAATCTGTTCCTGGAAAACAACCAAATTTGCACCACTGTACATATAAACCAACCAATCACCAACAATAACTCCACTACCATAGCAGCAACAAAAAAAAGGTCTCTACCATTCAGTCTTGCCACCTGAGCCAAACGGATATGTTCAGAACCCGATTATTTAACTGAATATTGTAAACAACTCTCCACAGCTTTCCAAAGCAGAGGTTACCCCAAGCCTTTAATAGACATTCAAATCTCCAAGGCACTCTCCAGGGATGACTATGAGCCTCCAAAAAGAAAAGTTAAGGACATCCTTCTCACAACACAATACCATCCTGGTCTACAACGCATCAACACCATCCTTAAAAGTGGTTAAAATTCCTAACCAGTTTCATCCAGACTCAAAACCTCCTTAGTTCACCCCCTAAGAGTTACTTTCAAACGACCACCCAATCTTACAATATTCTAGTCCATCCCAAACTTCCTGACCACAAGAGAATCCGAGAAGAAAACTGACTACCAAAGAAAGGTTCACACCCCTGCGGTAGCACCCATTGCAGCATATACTTCAACAGAAATGTAACCAAATCGAAATACCGAATCCTGGTTATTACAATTGCAAAACAAATAACTTGATATATCAATTACAGTGCAAATCATATGATGCAGAATATATAGGCCTTACTACAGGTTTTCTCAGTGAATGAACAATCATTGTTTTGACACAAACCAAAAAGATCTGGACAAGCCTTTGCCCATTCGTACTAGTACCCACAACCAGGACTTCTGCTACACCACCAAAATATTAAGAGCATTTCCCAAACAGTGCAACTTTGACAGTGGCAACTGGCCCACCAATGGATTACCACCAGGCCTTAACAGAAGATATTTTCTTTCTTTCTATAAAATTAACATTTTTCAAATTATTTTTTTTATATAATTATCATTATTATTTATTATTATTTATTTAAATAGGTTTATATAAATACTAACCACAGCCAAGACATTTATCTTTACTCCCAAAAACAGTTGGCACAGTGTGTTTCTGTTTTTCTTTATATTCAAAATGGAGTAATCCAATGTTTTTGTTATTTGTACTACTTATTTTCTTCTTTATGTTTGATAAGGGCAACAATGCCGAAATATTATTCTATATGTGTTAAAATGTGACTATTTCTACTATAGTAGACAGAAGATGTCACCTTTGTGCATTGGATTCTTCCCACATTTTTCCTCTTTCCCTAGGTGGGCTTTCTTCATCAAATTTACTCTTAGTAGTTTATTTTTTTCTTTAGTTTTATCAATTTACTTTATTATAAAACAAGTCGTACAAAACATCTATTGAGATGTAACAACAGAAGCTACAATTTTTTGTTAGATTATTAGTTTTACTTGTTCTCTTATCACAATTTTGTTTACATAAATACGTTTTCTATTTTTGCTCATTTTCCAAGATTTAAAAGTACAGTTGGGAGGTGAAGAAAAACTGAATTGGGAGTGAGATGCTCTAAAACCAATATTCTTGCCCCTTTTCTCAACTCTCTTACTGTATCAGGCAGTTGTGCCAGTCTGAGATTATCTTGGCAACTGTGATTCTATCATTTCAAAAAGTATTTGAGGACATTAAAATATTTCCATTGCAACTTATCACTTTATTGAAAGTGTGAATGTGCTTATTTCTCATCAGCTCTGAATTGAACTTACCCAAACGAGTACAGAGAATTATCTGTTGGGTAATTGAGTGTTTCTCTAAAACAACCTCAGTCCGCTAAACTTATTTTTGCTGTAACACATTTTGAATTGGGTTCCTTTTAATTTTTGAATCTATACTGGTGCTTAGAATAATATTTAAAATAGTCATTGTAAACTAAAAGATTTAAACATCACTGAACTGAGAAGTAAAAACATGGTTTGCCAACTGAAAACTTTTTAAATACATTTCATTCCATATTTTAAATTCCTTGACAATATTGGTAATTACCACTATCCATGATAAAAAAATTGTTTAAGAGATCTTGCAAACAATATTAATTTTATTTATACTATAAATTACTAATAACATTGAGTATTGAAAGAGGGATAGAAAGGCAAGGGCCAGGCCCATCAAATTGGAGATTCAGGGAAGGTAGGGCCGAAACCTCAATCACCTACCTAGCATTTTTTTTGTGTGTGAGAGGACAAGAATGTGAAACTCAGAGGAAAAAGGGAGACAGGAAAAGTGCATGAGGGGCCGTGAAGTTGTGCCCTTCATTACAAATTCTCACTAAGTAATATAGATTAATCTTAGCTTAAAAGCAAAACATATTTAAAACAATCGTTTTTGTGCTCTCCCTTCCCATGAAATGTTAGGAAACGATTTGAGGGGCCTGACAAGGCCTACCCATCTGATGGAAAATTGTACTGAATAAATTTGTTTGTAGGTCTTGCACTTATATCCATTTAATGTTTATTTAATCCAGCTTTTGGCGCTGGCACCTTTTCTCATGTTTACTAAAAACATTGTTGGCTATTTAGCAACAAGGATCTATGTTTTATTAAAACTGAGTGCAACACGCAGTATAAAATGTTGGTGTCTATTGTTTATTTTGAGCTTTGCTTTTATCATTATCTATTTGAGTTATTTAAATTCACCCAGAGCTTTATTATTCCTAGTGCAGGCTCTTTAATGTCTGCTGACCATACCTTGTTAATATTGTTTCTAAGAAATTAGGTTTTCGCTATCATCTTGAAAATATGAAATAATATTTTGGGGCGAGTTTCAAACAGTTAATGAGGAAATGGTTATTACATAGTTTGAAACTAAGGGAAAGGGATCATAAGTCTCCAAGCTTTGTTTAAATAAACATTTGCAAATATGTAAGGGCAGTTAGGGTTTACATCACTTTTTATTTCTATTCATTTTAGTGGAGATTTTTAACTATTTGAATTATTTTACAGTTTTATTTCTTTATTATTGTACACTTTGTGATTGAATCTTCTTAATGAATCGTGCCATTTGCAAAAGTAGCAAAGTTTCAAAAAATATGTTTAGATAAAAATTTTACCTATTATTTCAACTAACAATCGTGTGCTAATATCCAGTGCTACCACTGTTAATAATTGAATATGGGAGGACATAATTAATTTAAACAGGGACAGTATATTCATTCAGTGTTGGAGTATAGACTACTCATGTCGATACAAAACTTGTTGGGAACCCTGGACTGCACAAATACAACAGTGGTTTCACCCACTGAGATGTGTTAGCTTAAAGTGATTGTTACCAATTTAGTAGTATTTAACTACATCATCTACTTTATGATTGACTAAATAATCAAGCACACTCAAACCATCTACAGTGCTGGATGGTTTAAATGTCTGGTAAGACTTTAAATAAGGTTAAACCTCACCAATGCAACTAAATATTTATCCCACCATCTTTTTATTTGTTAAATGAGTTCTGTCAAATTTAGAGACATTGTTACAATGTATGGTTAGGCTATAATTATATTATGTTGACTAAATTATTTAATGTGTTATGTAGATTATAATATAGAGCTGTTTTATGTTAGTCAACTATCTGTTTACATTTTTATACAATGTATTTTTTGTTAACTTTTCTAGTTATAAAATAACATTTTTAGTATATTTATATGCATTTGTTTAGTTTGTATATATCAGATATTTTAATATTTGTTTGGATATTGATTTTTTTACAAAGCTTATACTATTATATTTATAAAAAATGCCATGTAGTTGATTTCGCTTTTTCATGAATAGAACAAACTTGGATGATATATTAATGGTAAAATTATCAAATTAAGCTTACTCAAAACACATTCCTTCTCAAAATATAAATTATTTTGTAGTATATTTAAGTTTCCTTGAGCTAACATTGCTTTCTTGTGTTACCAATAAGAAGGAATCTGCAAATACTCTAATTTAAACTGAGCTTTAAATATATATATTGTGCTCAGCTTAATATATGCTCATAAAAGTATTTTTAATGTGTGTCTAATAGTGGTGTGCGAAGACCACTATTTTAATATGAAGTGAACTCGAAGTGAAGCTTGAAACATACCCAAAAAAAGTCAAAGATAGGATATTTGGCGTTTTGACTTAACTTTACTTTTTAATTTTGAAATCAACTATTAAATACATCTAGGTCTAATAAAGGTGTAGGGAAAAGGTAAAATTATGCTGTTACAATTTGGCGGGTATTTTTATGGATACAAAATAATGTTGACGATACTGATACTTAACCTGCTTTTTATCTATGCTTAAGCTTGGCTGTTGTCATTTAATCACTAAGTGGTGTTAAAATACTGTTTAGTAGTGGTTCTAAAAATACCCTATTTTGAAATATGTTATAATTTGTGAGAAATATATCAAATCAATTAATAATTTTTCGAAGTTTTATCCTTACTTAAAAATATTTTGAAGTTGGAAAGGTTATTGTAGGTGTAAAAATTGAAGGAAGGATATTTGACCTTCAACTTTGGCATTTTGAAGCCTAGTTCTGATGATGAATCACTCATTGGTTACTCTTATCTTTATTTGGATGTGTTAAAGTTTGCATTTTTGAAGGGTAGAGAGAGGTGAGGAAGATACCAACAGTATTGTGCATATGACTATTCAAATTAAAATGTCAGCAATTGAGCAGCCTGTTTTTTTGAAGGATGGGGTAAGAGGCATTTATCTACCCTTAGAGCTTAAATAATATCCATACTTAGTGCAAGACAGTATCAAGTACTCTAGTAGAAAAGTGTATTATGTATATCTTAAAAATCATGAATGCTTTAATTTTTGTCTGGTAGTAGGCCAGTACAAAGGGAACTGTGGCACTTGGGACTGGTAGAGAATTGATGAAGTTGTTTATGTATGGAAAAAAAAATTCCAAGTTTATGCACCCCAATATCTTTTCATGGATACCTTTTTAAAATATATGAGAAATTTTAAATTAAATCATAACCCTTCAAATACTATCACAAACATGTTTAAAAATTAATCTTATATACTTTTTTAACTATTTAAAAACAAGTTACTTTAGATTTAAAACGAAGGTTTTTATTTTAAAAATATCAATGTGAACATTATTTCATTTGTATTAATTTAATCTCATTTCAAATATCAGAGGTCTAAAATGAAATATTTATTCAACCTAAGTTCTACTCATTTTGATACATGGATACTTCATGTGAAGTTTGCTTGAGTTTGACTCAAATCCAAAAACTTGAGCTCGCAGGCCCCTACCAATGTACATTGTAGATATAGTTCTATTACTAACCAGACACTTTTAAACTTGCCAAACAAAGCCTTTGTGCTATAGAAAGAAAAAGATTCTAAATTGTGAACATCAGAAACAAATTGTTAAAGTACTGTATAAAAATAAAATTATAATATATAAAATAGGCCTATACACTTAATTGAAAGCATGGTATTTCACAACTATGATTAACATGTATGGGAAACAAACACATTAGCGTTGCACATAATGGTGTACATTTTAATCTTTGTGTGCAAATAATGCACCCTTTGCTTGCTCTGGAAGATAATCAGCTTACCTTCCTTTCTTCCACTATAATGCAGCTTATAAGATAGGGTCATAGTGTTATTACTGAGTGATTAGTCAAAGTAAGACTGCTATGTTTCAGGTTAAATGAAGTGATTGAAAATACTTTATTCCAAATTCAAACTAAAACAGTGGTTTTCTCTTTGGCATGTCTAAAATCTAAATATTTCCATATATTTTTATTGAGTTATATATGGTTTAAGCATAATTGTGACTATACCATATTTTTTAATGTGATTTTACATACTCTGCCTAGTTATTATAATGTGAAACATTCATGCCATTAAACACCTTTATTTCCCTTTACTTAAAAATTATAATAAATAAAAGTATTTTTAATTCCAATGATTTAGTTTTATAATAAAAATACATTCCATCCCCTTACGATAAGAGTTCTGTCATTTT
This sequence comes from Timema cristinae, assembly GCA_039000515.1. Lineage (NCBI taxonomy): Eukaryota > Metazoa > Arthropoda > Insecta > Phasmatodea > Timematidae > Timema > Timema cristinae. The sequence continues at coordinate 38,796,482 of JBCFYV010000012.1, forward strand.
AGATCCATACACAACATTAATGTTATTTTATAGGGCTCTGCGAGTACTCGTATTCTGAACTTCAAGCCGAGCTCGTTTCTTAAGCTCGAGATCAAAAGTTTTGTAGGCTTGTCATTTTCGAGCTTCCACTTGATGTACTTAATAATCAATTTTTAAAACGTAATAGTAAGCATAGTCTGTTTAATTGAGATACTATCTGCATTCCCACTTATAAATCATTCGGTTGCTTAACAAATTGTTGATTAATTTCAATTTTCACATTACTAACATAATAGAGCTTTAAAACCACTGTTGAACGGTAAATTTATTCAATATTGTCGTCCATTTTGAATTATACTTGATTGAAGTTTTTCACTTGCATTGCCATGACACTGCAATGAAAATAAAAATAGCTAAGAAGCTTAATAAATAATTGAATGATTCTTTTTACTATTTTTACCGGGTTCCTTTCTAAAATAATAATTTATGTTAAATTAAATATCAAGAATATATTATTATACTAAATGTTTTCAAACTTAAAGATATTTAAAATATGTATTAATACGTTTAGCTACAAAACTAGCTCTACTTTACATACTATTTAGTTATATAATTATGTTGGTTAACCTGTTTAAAATCATTGTTGATCTTTTTTTTGAATACATATTTTGCCAAACTTATTTATATTAAAAAAAGCATTAAAAGTTGAATTGAAGTAAATTTCTCAATAAAATAATGTATAACGATAGCCTGTATAACGTGCATGTACAACTGCGCGTAAAGGAATGGAAATGGAACAGAAGACGTGATAATGCACGATTACACTAAAGAATAATAAACAAAATATGAAGCACTTCAAATTTCTTTGTTTATGATTCTTACGTTTTCTTATAGGGTAAATTAAGTTACTGAAGGATATTTTGGGGCAATAGTGGCTTATTAAAACATCAATTTTGTTAACTTTTTATAAAGACAGTGTAGAAACACTACAATAATGTAAAGTGATAGTTAAAGAAGTCAACCTGAAAGGATGGTTAGGTTAGGCCTATATATAAACACACACTTCTCTATTTTCTTTCTACACTTTTACACTTCCCACTTCTTCTAATTTCCACAGTTGCACATTGTTTTGATATTTCAGAAATATTAAGTTTCATATGAAAAGACATTAATGAAAACATAATATTTTTGAAAATTCAAACTAATGCGTAACTGTGGAAGTTTTGAAGAAGTGGAAAGTGTAAGAGTTGAAGAAAAATGAAGAAGAAATGTGTTTGTTCCTATCTAGGCCTAACCTAACTATCCTTTCAGGTTGGCTTCCTTAACTTTCACATACTTTAAATCATTGTACAGTGTTTCTACACTGTCTTGTTATACATTTCCAAGCCATCATGCAATTATCAATTTTATTAACTTTTTTTATAATTATTGTTGGTGTAATTTGAATGTCCTTAAAGACATGATTGTGAAACCATTCTAATTAATATATTTTTATTTGAGTGTTGTTTTTATTTTTAAACTGTCTTTTATAAGTTTTATTTCTAATTTAATAAACCAATATTTCCATTATTCAACTTTGTTTTTTTAAATTATTTACTCTATATAAAAATGAAACTCATTCATATTTTAAGAACATGTGTTTTAATTTACTTTAACATTTAAAAATAATTAATATATTCAAATTTGGGAGCTATCAGAAATACTCGGACTCGAATGAAAAAACCCAAGCTCGCAGACCCCTATTATTTTTTTATGTGTGTGTGGATTTATTTTTATCATTTATAGGACATTGTAATAATCATATTCAATTATATTTAAATGAATAGCCGATTACTTGGTTAAATGTAAAATATATTACATGTGAAAATTAATAATTTTTCAGCCCTTATAATTAAATCAACACTTTCACCAATATTTTTGACCGAAGTTAACAGACTCGTTGATGTTTGGCCTGCTAAAACCTCATGATAAGACAGCGGCCTGGTATAATAATTGGATCAAACCAGCTTGTACAGGGCTCAATATCATATTGCAAAACCCTTTATTATTTATTCCTTAAGATAAACAAATGCAAGGGTTAAGATTTTTTTTAATACTTGATACCCACCTATACACAGTTTGAATTCAAATGGTATTATGTTGAATGTTTCATAAACTGATTTAAGTCATGTTGAATAATATTATAGGTAAGCATGATATGCCAAATTTTACAATATATTATTCAAAAGCAGCAGGTCAGTTTTTATAGAAATGTTACCTTTTAGAATAATAAAAATGTATAATTGCAATATAAATCGTTTTATTTAAATGAAAATAATATATATTGATTGTTACTTTTTTATAATATCTGATTGGCGGCCGGGGTTCAATCCTCTGTCCCGGCAAAGATTTATCTGATTACCAAACCCTTCCTTCACCTCTGACAAGACATCTTGTGAATGTGGGGAATGCCAGGCCTCCACCGTGGTTCGGATTCCACGTTAAACTGTAGGTCCTTCATTTCATCTCACAATTACCCTACCATTACACATTAGTGTAAGTGTGTATAACCCAAATGGGTAGTAAGACGCGGTGCTAATAGTAATAATAATATATATCTGATAGCCCAATGGCCAAATGAATATTTTTTATGTAATAATAATTTATTTCAATTATCTTAAATGTTTTTGTTGATTCTCTTGTCACCGACTCTTTTTGGGTGTCCTTCAAACATGTTGTTCTTGCGATTTTATATATATATATATGTTCAGGTTATATACTTATGTACTAATTACTCTAATAGTTTTAGGGATGAGGAAGGTTATATTTAACTCAAATTTGTAGGGAGGAGAGTGAAAAACAAGTTTGGGGGAAAAAAACACCTCAATCTCCCCATCATCGGCAGTCTAGTCCACTGCGAGTGTAGAGACTTAGGCCATCGAAGTAGGCCGGTTTAATGTTAACACAATATGGTAAATGAACTCGTGACATATTTCTTATAGCATTAATGAGCTATTGTTATTTAATAGATAATTTTTAGCCCCCCCTCAATGTTTGAATAACCAAATCAAATTACACATTTATTAATGTTAGGGATTATGTATAGATGATTTTTTTAGTAAATTAACTTAATGGGGTTTTGATTATTATGAAATAAATCCACAGATGTCATCAGGCATGGTTCACAAATACAAATGTGAATTGAGGCATGTGGGTGAATGTGGAGAGCCAATTAAAAAGTGTCCTTAGTTCTAAAACAGATTGTTTTTCAGTACACTTAAATGTATCAGTTAAAAGATTGTTGTTTTTTTTAGAAAAAAAACAAACTAATTTTAGATTGAAACTCAACCAACCCAATAGCTGGCTCTCCTAGCGACAATATATACATGTTCTTGAACAAAGTAATTTGATATGTGTGTTCCATCTCAATCTTACTTCCTATACTATATCATATTCTTCCACTCTTTCCTGGTTAACTTATTTCTTTATCCTGTTTCTCCTCGTGACAGCTAACATGCTCCTCACAAATTTCATTCCCATGGTCTCCACTTTCCTCGTCTCTTACATTCAATATCCATGTTTCTGTTGCTTATGTGACTATGGGTTCAACGTATGCCCTATACAACACTTCCTTCTCTTCTCCATAACAGGTCTCTTACACACCTATAGAACCCCCTGTTTACCCTGAAAGGTAGCAAGATTACCTTGTATTATTTCACTATGGTCTATCTTATAAGATAAGGTCATAGTGTAGTCTGCCAAGGTAAAACTGATACATTTAAGGGTAAATAGCATATATGAAGAAAATACACTATTAGATTTTATTTAGTAAAGCAATAATAGTGTATTCTGAAAAGCATTTAAAAATAATTAGGCTCAAGGATATATATGTGTAGGCTGTGTATTAGGATTTGTTACTAGGTATATCGACTTTTTATTAAAACTATTATCAATGGTGATATACAGGGTGTCTCTTGGATAGGAAAAACAAAAATTAGCGACATTTTGGCGACCTTCTTTTACCACAAAATTCCTTCGGTAAACGATTTATAGGCATAATAGTCACACACAACATAAAAGTTTAACTAGATGGTGAATGTTAACTTTGTCCTTGGTATCACAGTTAAAACAATTATGCAACTTATGGCTAGCACATGGCATCATGGGTAGTGGTTGGCGCGACTTTCAATGTGTTTGCGTTTTTAAGATGCGTGAGATATTCAAACAAAAATATTTTCATGATCTTTTTTGCAATTAGTATTTATTTTGTGACCCAGTAGACACCCTGATATAGTAATGCCACGTTTGGGGTCAATATTAGCTGTTTTAAATAAATAACTAATATATTTTTCAGACGCGGTGCTAAATAATAATAAAATAAAATATATTTTTCAATAATTAATATGTTCTAAGTTTGGAGAAAATTAAAAGAATCATTTTTGTAACTAACATACTATTGCAATATAATCATAGGTATCCTGAACATAGTAAAATATGCATATATGATCCCTGAAGTAAATATGTGTTGATTAAATAATTTAATAAATATGTTTAATGATTGTGCACATTAATTATACATGATAAAGTGGTATAAATTTCTAGTGAAACAATGTAATAACTCGTATTACTCTTCAATAAATTAGGTTGCATATAGTCCTAATTTAGATTTATAGCAAACAAAGTACCTGCTTAAATTAAATGATTGAATGTGTTATGAAAAATGTATCAGTGCATTAAAGTAAATTAAAAAATCCTTTAGAGTGGTTACAAATATTGAAGAATATACTAATGATTAAAATGTTTTATTAGATAAGTTTTGAAATATAACGTAAATTATTTTATAATTTTCTTTTTATGGGTCTTTCACATTGAGGTTTACCTTGGATCAACCTGCATATTTACTTGTGTTATAAACAATGAAACAAATGAGATGAGCTTTTAACCATATCAATTGCAGGGGTAAGCTACACATCTTTCAAAGCATTCCCGTTCTACCTAAAGTAGGGATGGGTAAATTTAAGCCTGCAGGCCATTTTGCCAAAAAAATACCAGAGGATTTAACTCTCAGAACTGTTTCCAATTTTCTCCAGCTAGATAAGATGTATGAAGGATTCATCAAGAGATATAATTTAAAAATAGGTGCCAGGAGTTATGAAAAAGTTGGATATATGTCATTGATACTCTATGACATTAAGAGCTAGAAAGTTCATTGCCATGGTTATTCCCAGGGATACAGCTATCAATGAAATGAGAATAACATGAGATTAAGTTGTGATTTATTTGTTCTATAAAGGTTTTTCAGGGTTACAACACCCATGCAAAACAGAGAGCTGGGAAAATTAAGGAAGTTTCACAAAAAAAAAACACTAACTATACAAGAACTTTTAGGATGGGGATATTAACTGCAAGCTTGAAATGTGTCAGAGTAAAAACAGTCTGAAGAACTAAATCATGTTAATTTTAGCAGGTGTCAGCCCCCCCCCCCCACCTCCCAATTTACTCCATGAAAAATTAGGTTGCTTAATGGTTCCTCACTTAGTTGAATGTATCCTATTTTCATCATCGGCTACTTCTATGAAAAATAAAATTTCATTCCTTTATTTTAAAGGTCTGAAACAATTGAAGTTTTACACTAAGAAAACGGTAACTTTCCAACTAAAACAATCATGCCCAACTCTCAATGTGAAAAATCCTTAAAACACAGGAATATGGTTAGTTTTACCTTGTCATGATGCTTCATGGTATTTAGAAAAACAAACAAAATGTAATGTTTTATTTAAATAATCTTTACTAATAATACAGCCTTTAATAACAATTTGTACAAACTTTACAATAATTTACATTAAAATCATATTAATTTGTAAAATATAGCCAACATGAAAATAATAGTTTACAATGTATGTAGTCTCAACCTGCAGAAAATCTAATGTAAGCACTTTACTGTTGATTCATTTGTTTGCTGGCAAATTGTTAAAAGATTTTAGCATAATTTGCTCAGACACTTTAAAAAACAGCATTATCTTTGTTCAATTTGTGCTACATTGATCTGCTGTGATCAACATAAATATGTTCCTACAATGCTATGCAACATCTTTAATGCGACTAACACAAAAGTATATGTTTTTTTTAAAGATCAAGACATTATAAATTACATATTTAAGTTGGTATTTGTTGCAAGGCATAATGGGTCCAACAGAAATTCCACTGAATGTGAAAATAGAAATACCACTCATGAGCATGTTCTGCTTTTTGATGAATGTGAAAATAAAGTTTGACTTATAATTCAGTCTACTAGTCAAGAATTAGCTTAATCAAGGCTACTTAAATCTACCAATATTTTAAGCGATGGTTTAGTCATACAATTCTGACATTAAAGTGTTCAAGACTTAGTAAATTTTAGGAAATGTTACTGTGAATATGACTCAACTTTCTATCAAACATGTTAAATATTGGCCCAAAATAATATTGTAAAGTAGTATTTGAGTAACAAAATATGATTGAAAACAAAAACATTTTATAGAACTCTGTAAGTTTCCTTTTTTCACATAAATTGTTCTTTCATTGTACAGATTGGATTTACATTTTAATTCATTAATCTTTTCTTCTATGTCCTTTTGTCAAAGATTATCCACTGTTGGCTCGTTGAATTTAATAATGTAATAGACCAATACATATAAAAAGTTATTTTCATGTTGGACAGTGCAACTATTCTACATAAAAATCTGATTTATTATAGGTGGTTGTGTTACTTATGAAGTTAATAAAAAAATACATAGAACTTTATCAGTCTTTTTTTTACTTATTTTTAGAAATAGTGAAAATCCATAATATGGATTTTAGTTGATCTGTATCAATATTTTATTTACATGAAAAAAATGTAAGCAAATTTCTAGGAGCTTTTATGTACACATATTCACCCCTTACTCCACAATGATGTATTAAAGTAAATATAATTGTTTTGGTACACATTCAGGATATAAACAATGAAATAGGACTAAGGAATTTATAATTTTAAGTTTGTGTAGAGTGAGAGTGGGAAACCATCTAGAAACAAGTCATTGTGTGCCTGACTGGAGTTCATACCTCTTATCTACTCGCCACTGGCAATCCAGTCTAACAGAATGATGGGTTGGACCAGTGGTGTACAACTTTGGGAACACACAATACATCTACAGGGTTACATAAAATTTTAATATGTATTTATGTACAATCATTTGAAACTTATTTATTTAGCACCAAGTCTTATTACCTGTTCAGGTTGTACACTTAAAACTTATTATTTGATGCAGATATTTTATTTTCTCCATCATAAATAATGTAATTTGCATCATGCACAAACAATTTTGGGGGGTATAATATTTAGAAAAGTTAAACTTTGGGGTATGCGAACAAAAAAAGGTTAAATACCACTGTGTTAAAACATGCAGCGCGAATCTTTAAACAAAATTATTCAAGCTTTCTGCCTCCTTTCTCATATATGTCAAGAAGTCCAGCATAAATAAACATGTAACCCTGGTTTATCTTAAATTATGTTTTTATTGTGTACTTGGGTATCTACACTTTAAATAAACATATGCTAAAGATTAAAATTTTACCACTTGTTTTCAATAGTGCATTTTAAAATTTTATCACAGCAAAGACAAATTTTAACAAATCTATCCTAGTATGTAGCAGAATATTTCATATATTTTAATTCTAACACTTTTTAGACATACTACTCAAAATATATATAAAGATTGTGGGTTAATCTCATACTCTTATCCTGGAATACAACAATAACTCTTGATTATAATGGTTTCTGAAACAAAGCTTTCCTTTAAGTTACCTAACGTTCATGATTCAAACATCAACATTATCAAAAGAGATTCTTATAAAATAATAGGTCATAACTTTAGAGACACAATGCCAGAACTCCCCCTACATCTTTATACCTGTCAGGGGTGAGAAAGGTAGAATTTATTTGAGAGAAAATATACCAGTTTACTGAGTAAACCGAAGTAGAGGAGCTTGGCAAAATGCCAGCTTTCTTAACTTTGGCTTTTTTTCTAAATGTTTGTTAAAAGATAACTATCTTGTGAAAAAATTGGCTGTTTGGTAAGTTATTTTAACACCTCAGCTTACTGTCCATTTAGGTTATACGCTTATGTACATGTGCTAACTACGATAATGGTTTTAGGAATTAAAAAGGTTATATTTAATGGAAGTAAACCTGCATTTATGTGGCGGGAAAGTATTAAACTATTTTGGAAAACTACCCTCAGTACACCCGGCAGATTCAAACCTCGATCTCCCTGTCATCAGAAGTTTAACCTAACTACGAGAGTAGCGCATTAGACCATGTGGCCATCGAAGTGGGTGATTAAATCTATTAAAATCTAAAGTGAAATCACTTTAAAAATATCTGTCTAGGCGTAAGATACAATAGATACATTTGTGCACGAGCAGTCTTGTTAAAAATTTATTGGAATATCATGTATATGATAGCTCTAAAGAAATTACACATATATAGTTTCATTCTAAATGTTTGACATAATTACCTCAAAAGTGCATTATTTGTAATAGAATTCAATTTTTGGTAAAGTTGTACAATTTGTTTTAATTTAGCATGAAAAACATAGTATATGATGTAATATAATATTATAGGCACCATAATTTGATTCATATATGAAAAGATTGTTAATAGTAATTACAGGTTATCATATATTATAAAGACAAAATATGATACAATTAATGAAATTAAAACAAAGTTATGATGGGATGATGTAATCAAGCATATAATACGTGTCTTGTATTACTTGGGAATTTAAACAGAATTAGTTGTGAGAATTTTGAAAATATATAGAATGAAAAAAGATATATAAAAATTCCTTCCTTATCTGTAATTCCCTGTTTCGATGCTACGACTGAATCATCCTCAGGTCTAATCAATAAAAGGAAGAGAAAACACACCAAATGAAATTATGGCTGAAACACACCGATTAGCCAATGTGATATTAACCTTCAGTAAATGTACAGGTTATAAGTTATATCAAGAGTTGATAATAGTGAAATAGGATATTTACCAGAGTTAAAAGTTATGTAGTTGAGTGTTCCATGTTGTTTGAGAAAGAAAACTGAGTCGAGTTTGAAATAAATGTGTATATATAAAGTGAGAAAAAAATCATTCTGGAAGGATTCCATTACAAAGTCAAAGATATATGTTTAGGTTGATATTGTGTACTGTTATTATGTGATGAGATGGCAGTATCGACATTGGTCCGAACAGGTCATTTACTACTGTGGAAGTTGGGAAGGTGCATATGGGGTTAGGTTTTTTTTTAAATATGTTGAGAAAGTTTTCTGATGGTATTGATAAGTGTCTGATTTTTGAAATTTGTTTGTTCGTACAGTACTGATTTATTATTTAGTAAAGCAGTTTGAATAAATATATTTTTGATTGTGTGCATAGTTGTGCCTTTTGAGGTGTTATAAAATAATTTCATACTATATTTCATAAGGATCGGTTGATGTCCGACAGTTTGAGGTGCTCAGAAAACCTGTTTGAAATTTGATGGCCAGGTTTACCTTTATATAGGCTATTATATTCATTCACAGGAGAGTGAGATATGCCACTTTTCTCATATTGGTTGGTTTTGTTTAGGTTGGAGTTGTTGATGTACTTTTTAATGTTATTAGTTCTGAAGGATAACTTAATTCATGTTTTTTGAAAATGTTTGCGATTCTGTTGATTTCTTACTCAGTGAAGTTGAATTTGATCCATCTGGTCTTAATTTTTGAATTAGCATTAGAATTGTTGAAAGTGGATGTGTTAAGTTGTGGTTTTTGTTTTTGAAGAATCCGGTAAACTAATGAATGAGAGTAACCATTAGAAACAACTAGATGTTTGATCACATTCAGTTCATTTTGGAAATTCATTTTGTTAAGGGGTATATGAAGATTATATATAATAAAGAGAGGAGGAAGAGAGAGAAATTGAAAGCAGCTCCTTTATGGAGTGTGGGGTGATTAGAATCATTCGGGATGGTTGCATCAGTATAAGTGGGTTTTCTATAGATTTTGTATTCAAAATTGTTCTGCTTGTTTTTGAAGATATTTTTGTTAAGGTAATTGATACTATTGTTGAGTTCGTGCTCTAAAGTGAATTTTAGTTTAAAATGGATTTATTGAGATGGATCAGGTCAAGTGAAAGTGAGTTAGGATTTTGTTAAAAAAAAAGAATATTTCTACTTTGGCAATAAAATGTTATGTTGATGTGATAATGTGTTTTCTTTTCCTTTTCTTGATTAGACCTGAGGATGATTCAGTCATAGCATCGAAACATGTCGAAGCTCTAAAAATGTTGCAGATAGGGAAGGAATTCAATTTTTACATATCTTTTTTCATTCTATATATATTTTCAAAATTTTCACAACTAATTCTGTTTAAATTCCCAAGTAATACAAGACACAATATATGCTTGATTACATCATCCCATCATAACTTTGTTTTAATGCAATTTGACTCAAAAGTCCACAATTTTTAATAAGTATTAAACTTTATAAGATATAACCTGTAATTACTATTAGCAATCTTTTCATACATAAATCAAATTATGGTACCTATTTTATTATTATATTACATCATATATCTATGCTTTTCATCCTAAATTAAAACAAATTGTACAACTTTACCAAAAAGTGAATTCTATTACAAATATTCTTAATCATTCCTTATTAAACTATTTAAATGTTTTTCAAAAATCAAAAGTCTGTGTTAAACTATTGCTAACCATCCACATACAAAAATTTATGTCAAAATATAAACATTAATTATAAACTAGTTTATTTCAATTTTATTGTAAAATTAACAAAATTATAAAAGTAAATGTTGGCATAGTTATAAAGTATTAAGATATAATATCACAATAGATTTACTCATAAAAATATCACTATGAGATATTTATTTCTTTGGTTTTCTATGCAGGAACAACACTAATGAATTAGTGAAACAATTTATCAACCATATTGTTAGTAGTTGGTGTGTTTTAATTCAAGTAGATCACAACTATCTTTGATGTATGCTAAGAAAATATGTTTAATTTCTATCGAGTTTTTCGTTAGTGATCTGGTGAAGTTTAGTGTTTGGGAATATTTGCACAAGACTACTCACAAAGTTCAAATGCAATAATTAACATAAATGAATGCAGAATTTCTTTAGAGTAATTTAAAACCATGTACTGTTCTATGCTCAATCTGCTAGTGCTAAGCATAAACACATTGTATGGAAAGACGTTCTTCTTAACTTATTACCTTATTTCTTCAATTCTAAAACGCCATCAATTATAAGACGTGTCTTAATTTTTCAGCACCACCAACAGAAAAACAATTTGATTCAAAGAAAATAAATAGAAATAAAAAGCTAAAATACTTTATTTATAAGAATATTTTTATTATAGAATTAAATTTACTAACAATATTGGTACTTTTTAATCAGTAACGTTACTCTCACCCCTGTATGAATTGGTATCAGACTGATTCTTTTGAGCCATTGTTATCTTCACTATCCCATAGTATATCGTCTTCTAAGCCACCGAGAGAATTGGTCGAAAAAGAACAGATTCTAGAACGCCATCGATTCTAAGAGACACCCCCGTTTTTAGAGATGCTCAAAGGGGGACAAATGTGTCTCTTAGAATGCAAAGACTTACCATATTTCTTCTACTCTATCAGCCTACTGAATGTGTTATTATCTAGTAACAACTATTTTCCTTGTGGTGCAAGTTCTGAGATATAAAATTAAAAATCCAGTTCTAATTTTCAAATAGGAATATAGAAGAATTGGTTTGAATCCACTATTTTACAAATCTTTAATTAGAATTATAGAAAAAATTATTAATATAAATGTTAATAGATTTTGGTCTTAGATATTTATAAATACATTGACTGTACTAAACATGTCAACTCCTAGTCAGGGTGACAAGATAACTTTGCGCAGAGGAGGACAAGGACTCCCAAAATGTAGGACGTTAAAATAGAAAAGTTCAAAATGTACTTGTACAAATTCAATTAATGTATTTTAATGATTATAACCACAAACACATTTTAATATATGTTCAAGCACATTTATCAGATGACTTATGACTTAGGATGCTCAATGTGATGGTTGCTGGCAGCATATACACAAGCAATATAAATAACAAATGTTCTGTTAACACCACATGGTGAGTTTGCCAACGAAAACGCACTAAGACTGTAAGTGATAATTGAAATGCCATTTTTCAGCAGAATTTTTAAATGAGAGGTCACTTTGAGAGAAAGTAACAACAAAAAATGACATTTCTTTATTTTTGCCAAAATGATGGAGTTTTTGAAAGTTTCTCCCCGGACACCAGACAAGAGGGTTGAACTGTAGGGCATGCCTGGTCACCCTGCTACCAGTAGACCTCAAGTTAAGCCTATAAAATAAGTGCTATAGTGAAGTAATCACCATGTAAGGTGAGATTTGCTCAGAGTTTTCTTCATTAAGTCTTTAAAATTAAACTAAGGAACAAAAAATGACATGAATTTT